>NW_020717673.1:0-19724 GCF_900518725.1 Notechis scutatus | reverse complement strand
AGATAGTTGGGGAAGAGCTAGTCCAACTCCATCATCCTTTCTTGTTCTGGGGTCCAAATTTTCATCTGCTCCATCTGGCTGGGAGTTTCTCCTCCTTTCCCTGACTCTGACCTGCACTCCCAGTCTGGAGAAATCATCCTTCAATTAAGGTTCTCTTACCATGTTTTATACTGTCCTCGGCTATATGTGTCTCCTAGCAGCCATTTGCTTCATGGTAGCTTTCCTGGCCAGGAAGCTGCCTGGGGCCTTCAATGAAGCCAAGCTGATCACCTTCAGCATGCTGGTCTTCTGCAGCATCTGGATCTCTGTGCCCACCAACCACAGCACCAAGGGGAAGTACATGATGACTGTGCAGATCTTCTCCATCTTGGCCTCCAGTGCTAGGCTGTTGGGGTGCATCTTCTTACCCAAATGCTACATTATCACCCCAAGGCCTGATCTAAACACTAAGGAACATCTAATGTTAAAAGTAGGGCAGTGATATTAAAATGTTTTTTTAGATTCATGACATTTGTTTTTTTAATTGAGGTTATTATTGGGTCTGTATGCTTCCTTTGCATCAGTTTGACACTTAAAGGCACTTAAAACCAAAAGAAATAAACTCATGAAGAGTGTAACTAATAACATTAAATTCCAACATAATCATCATGTCATCTCGTAAAGCATTCCTATGCCTGTTTTAGAGTTACAATAAACAAGGGGGTAGAGGAAATCTGAAAGAACAGTGTGGCAGTTTAAAACCAGAAGTATATTCCACACTTATCTCACAAAGATTGTAACTAAGCTACCCTGTCTTTTGCCCATAAAAATCCTTAATTGGGGAACATGATTGATGACACCCAGTTGGTGAACGTGCTTCATTGGAGAATCTGATTTATGATACCCCCAGGGGGGAGCGGGGAAACAGGGTTATTGGTGACTGTAAATTACATGTGCCAGAGTTGGCTTCATACAGGCTAATGCTGGGCATGTTGCTCCTAATAAATCTTCTGGATTCTTTTGAAGCTTTGTTTGAGGCTCATGATTTAATTAGGGCAATCGCTGGAATCCTGACACATCAAACATTAAAATAAATGAATTAATGATTATAATTGTCATGCAGCTAGCAAAGGACAGGATAAGAAGTGGGATAGTTACTGTATATTAATATAAGACAGCTGCAGAAGAGACAAGATTCTCCAAAATGAGGGCAAAGGAGTCTTTTTCCTCAGGTGAGGCAAATATGAACCTGCTCTCTTTCTCTCTATGACATAGTCTTGAAAGTAGAGGAGGGAAGTAGAGGTGAATGTCAAGACCATGCAGATGACTCCCGGTGGCAATGCTCTGGATGACCTTCCCCAGTTATTGCTGCAGTTGCTAGATGACATCATAATCCTTGTGGGACCTCAGAATTCCTTGACTTCAGTCTTGACTGAGGGGCACAGGACACTGATTTTGTGACTTGTTAACTGACATAGTTACTTTTGTATTTTTATGTAACTTATTTTTTTCTCTCTTTCAAAATGATGATAACCATTACAGACTTGGAAGGTAGGAAACCTTTTTATCCTTTTGCTGTATGGACTGATAGACAGCCTCTAACATTCCTAAACTGGAAGGACAAATGATAGAAGGGTGTCGTGCACCTGTTAGAATCTGACTCTGAGGGTGAGGAGAAGCCAGCCGGGGGAGCCTGTTTTCACCCTCCCAGAGGCCTGTGGGAGGCCTCTGGACTCTTGAAAGGGCAAAAAAAAGTGCCCCCCCCCCCCAGAAGTACCAGAAGTCATGAAATGGGCCTGTTTCTAGCTTCTGGTGTGCCTCCAGAGCTTGGGGGAAGCCTCTGAATCCTTGGCAGTGTGAAAATGGTCTCCCCTGGGCTCTAAAGGCCCACCAGAAGCTGGAAACAGGAAGTTCCAGTAGGCCAAGGGCACCATGGCCATGCCCACCCAGCAACCGAGCAGCAAACCGGTTGCTGGGATTTTTGAATCCCACCCCTGCTTAAGATACAGAAGGATCTTGACAGACTTGAACATTGGGCGCTAGCTAACAAAATGAAATTCAATGGTGAAAAAAGTAAGGTTCTGCATTTAGGCAAGAAAAACAAAATGCACAGGTATAGTATATGTGGTACCTTGCTCAATAGTAGTAACTGTGAGAGGGATCTCGGTCTCCTAGTGGACAACCATTTAAATATGAGCCAGCAGTGTGCAGCAGCTGCCAAAAAAGCCAACACAGTTCTAGGCTGCATGAACAGAGGGATAGAATCAAGATCACGTGAAGTGTTAATACCACTTTATAATGCCTTGGAAAGGCCACACTTGGAATACTGCATTGTCTCTTCTGCAATGTAAGAGAAATGTTGAGACTCTAGAAAGAGTGCAGAGAAGAGCAACAAAGATATTTAGGGGACTGGAGGCTAAAACATATGAAGAACGGTTGCAGGAACTGGGCCTGGCCAGTTGAGGGAAGAGAAGGACCAGGGGAGACATAATAGCAGTGTTCCAATATCTCAGGGGCTGCCACAAAGAAGAGGGAGTCAAACTATTCTGCAAAGCACCTGAAGGCAGGACAAGAAGCAACGGATGGAAACTAATCAAGGAGAGAAGCAACTTAGAACAAAGGAGAAATTTCCTGACAGTTCGAACAATTAATCAGTGGAACAACTTGCCTCCAGAAGTTGTGAACGCTCCAACACTGGAAGTTTTTAAGAAGACATTGGAGAACCATTTGTCTGAAGTGGTACAGGGTTTCCTGCCTGAGCATGAGGTTGGACTAGAAGACCTCCAAGGTCCCTTCCAACTCTGCTATTCTATTCTTAAGTAAAATTAACAATAAAAATGTTTATCTATTCTATAAATTCCTCCCTGTTTATCCTATGCTACAGTCTACAGGCTGTCACTTTCCTATCTATAGTAAACTCTAATCCAAAAATTGATATAGCTAGAATAGATGGGAAATGAATTTTCACTTCATGTTGAGCAATTATAAAATCAGTTCCAAATTAGGACTGATGGCATGGAGAGGTAATGAACAGGCCCTCTTCAAGATTCAAGGATACTGATTTCTTTTTTAGTGTTAGAAGTCAGGAAGAACTAGAGTTAAGTGCAGGGGTGGGCTGCTGAGGGTTGGCAAGGGTTCGGGAGAGGCCCTAGCTAAGATTCTGAGCAGTTTGGAGAACCCTCCTAAATCCCACTCCTGGCTGGCCCTGCCCACCCACCCCACCCTGCCTTTCCCAGGAGTCCCCATGTGGCCTGTTTTGGATGCAGGTAAGTGTAGGACATATGCAGAGCCTCAGGGAGGGTGGAAAATGAGCCTCTTGGAAGTTTGAGAAGGCAGGAAATGTGCCCATTTCTGGCTTCCAGAGACCCTCTGGAGCCCAGGGAGGCCATTTTTGCCCACCCGGAGGCTCAACTAAAGCCCCCTCTGGAGTCCAGGGAGGTCAAACCCCACCCTGCTATGGTGCAGGAGGCTGACTAGGCCATGCCCACCATGGCTACACCCACCCAGCAACTGAGCAGAGAACCCATTGCCAAAAATTTTGAAGCCTACCCCAGTTAAGTATCACCAACACAGCTCTGGGTTACATTTCCACCAGTCTTTGGTGGGAAGATACCACACTGAAAGACCGCAGGATTCCATTTGCTGGGTTTTTAAGGCTCTTCCTCCAGCATAACTTTCTGGACATGTCCTAACAGGAAGGACCACAGCATATTTTCATTAACTCTGCACGTGGAGCCTGGGAAGTACTTTAGGATCCCCAGAGGAGAGGTTGTTTCTTATTGTAATTATCACTATCCTGGTCTTTGAAATATCATTTATTATTTCTACAGTGACTGTCTTGGATGTAAACATTAGACTGAAGCAACATGGAAGGTACCTTGCATCACAAAAGGATAAATGCCTCAGGCTACGCTCTGTGTGGCACAAATTTTGGGACAGGATGGGCCTGTGCTCTTGAGTGTACATTTATCTTTTTAACAGGTGAAATCCATTTATTTTGCCTATAACTGAGTCAGGAAAGCCATTGGCATTACCATCTTGTCCAAGTGCTTCGAACTCTTCCAATTCACCTTCTCTGAGTTTAGAAACAGGAATTGGATGGATTCAGCCCTCTGAATTATGGACCTCCTGCTTCTAGTTCTGATGCTGCTGGTATTCCAGCCAGTCTTTGGGAAGCTTAGAATGAAGTGCCCTCTGAATTTAGAGAACCGGGATGAAAAAAAGCCATGGAGCTATTACCGGCCAGGAGACCATCTTATTAGTATAGTTGTCACTGAAACGAAAATACCACATGCAATGTTGTCTTTCAATATGGTTCCTTCTAGTCAATCTCACTTGTAAGTCATTCATTGTGATAAAATTGCATTCCCTCCTTTAGCAGATATAACATTTTTCTTATTCACTCCGAATCTGAAGTGCCTTTCTAATTTTGATTTTGAATTGTTTTCATTTTGAATTGTTTTGATTTTGAATTGTTTTTATTTTGAATTGTTTTGATTTTGAATTGTTTTGATTTTGAATTGTTTTGATTTTGAATTGTTTTGATTTTCATGGCTTCTCTCATTTGTCCTATTTTGCAGAAAAGACTCAAATTCAAAGATGGGGCAGGAAAAAAAGTCCTGAAAAATAGTTCATATTATTTTCCTCTCCCCATCCAATCCTGACTTCATCGCAGTCAGTATTGAATACGGACTTTTGTTAAAAGTAGTGAAAAGAAAGACTAGGTGTGACATCATAGTGTTCCAATATCTCAGAAAGAGTGCAACAAAGATGATTAGGGAACTGGAGGTGAAAACATATGTAGAATGGTTGTAGGAATCAGATATGTCTACTTCAGTGAAAAGAAGGTCTAGGGATGACAATGTTGCAGTGATCCAATATCTAAGGGGCTGCCACAAAGAAGAGGGACAGTTCTCCAAGGAACCGGAAGGCAGGACAAGAAACAATGGATGGAAACTGACCAAGAAAAAAAGCAACCTAGAACTAAGGAGAACTTTCCTGACAGAACAATTAACCAGTGGTACTAATAAAGCATTGAGGAGTCTTGATGCTCTTTGAGCTTGCTTGTTTTCTTGCAGGTGTTTCTGTCAGCCTTGGAAGACATATTTTACTTGGAAGCCTCATGGCTGCCACATTTAGTGCCTGAGAATTTGGGAGGGGAGGGTTTCATAGAGAGGTAGAAGATTAGACTCAACAACATTCTTTCACAGAAAGTCAAGGACATGTCACCCCGCATCTGGAGGGGAGTGTCTGGAGGGATGTCTCCAGTTGGGATGAATGATTTGATTGGGCCATGTGATGGACTGGTGAGTGCAGGGAATGGATCTTTGATTTTCTTTTGGGAAGGGAAAACCCAGAGCTCTCAGATTTGGGTTTTCCCAGATGTGCCAATAGGACAACTCTAATAAAATGGTACTTTGAGAAAATGCTTGTCTCTGAGTTTATTGGTTTCGAGTTTGTTAGTTGGAATGCTGACAGTTTCATTACCCAAACTAGGTGATGTTATCAGTGCTAGTCAGAGCTTGTGTGCAAGAAAATAAGCAAGCCCAGAAAGCACCAAAGACCCCTCAAATTAACCAGTGGAATGGCTTGCATTTAGAAATTGTGGGTGCTCCATAACTGGAGATGTTAAGAAAAGACTGGACATCCACTTGTCTGGAATGGTATAGAGTGTCTTGATTGAGCAGAGGGCTGGAGTAGAAGGCTTCCAACATCCCTTCCAGCTCTTTTTTGATTGATTGACCTTTTCAATGCTCAACTGAAGCTAAACAATGCCTTGAAATTCTGTTGAGAAATATCCTGTTCAGTTTTTAGTGTTGACTCTTTTGCCCCAAGGTCCCTTCCAACTCTGTTATTCTGTCAGTGAGTGAAAGGATTGTAGTTGCCTCTCCCATCCCTTTTCCATACTTGCATAACTCCTCATTGATATTCAATTCCTGATATGCAATCCTAAGTTGTATTAACAGAGGAATACAGTCAAGATCAAGGGAAGTACTAATACCACTCTATAAAGCTTTAGCAAGACCACACCTAGAGTACTGCATCCAGTTTTGGTCACCACATTATAAAAAAGATGTTGAGGCTCTAGAAAAAGTACAGAGAAGAGCAACCAGGATGATTAGGGGACTGGAGGCTAAAACGGTTGCAGGAACTGGGCTTGGCTAGTCTAGTAAAGAGAAGGACCAGGGGAGACATGATAGCGGTCTTCCAATATTTGAAGAGCTGCCACAGGGAGGAAGGGGTTAAGCTATTTTCTAAAGCTCCTGTAGGCCAGACAAGGAATAATGGATGGAAACTGAACAAGGAGAGATTTAACCTGGAAATAAGGAGAAACTTTCTGACAGTGAGAACAATCAACCAATGGAACAGCTTGCCCTTGGAAGTTGTGGGAGAGCCACCAGTTGAGACTTTCAAGAAGAGATTGGACTGCCATTTGTCAGAAATGGTGTAGGGACTTCCGCTTGGGTGGGGGGGTTGGACTAGATGACATACAAGGTCCCTTCCAACTCTGATTATCTGTATCTGTATCTTTATATTTACAGGAATAGAAAATAATGGAGTATAATCCCACAATTGTAGAATTGTTTTTCTGGACCACTTTTGAAACACTCTCATTCTTTTATGATGGTTCTCCTTGAATGATTGAAATATTTTGAATCCTGGTAATGAATTTTGGAACAGCATTATACAATATAAACATAAGTGACAATAGACATGTGCAGATAAAATTGAAAGAAATATTTTGTTATTGGTGCTTTGGTGATTCTAATAACATGAATGTTTTTCCAGGCGTTTGCCTTTGGAGCAATCAAATCTCTTCCGCTACATCTTTGCCATTCAATTGGTCAACAAGAATCCCCAACTCCTTGACAACCTCACACTGGGCTATAACATCCATGACAACTATTTGAACACGCTTGGCACTTCGCATGCCTTGCTGGACATGCTGTCTACTGGAGAAGCCAACATTCCCAACTACAGCTGTGGAAGGAAAGACAACCTTTTGGCTCTTCTTGATGGTGCTCAAAGAGATATCTCCATGCAGATGTCAGTGTTACTTGGCACCTACAAAGTCCCACAGGTTTGTGTGTGTGTGTGTGTGTATCTTGTAAAGTGAGTGGGGGTGGTGAGTGAGTGATAGACCCAATCATATTGTTTCTGTGGAATTCCTGCTTTTAACGGTGGTTACTGAAGTTGTCATTGCTGGGGATTGGGATCTACAGTGGAGAGAGGGCCAGGATCGAAGCAGACATGTCCTCTTATGACTTCATTTCCCCTCCCCACCATTGCTTTGGGGAATTCTGATGCCCATTTTTGAAGGTCAAACAATCAATCAGAATAGACTCGGAAGGGACCTTGGAGGTCTTCTAGTCTAGCATCCTGTTCAAGCAGGAGACCCTATACCATTTCAGACAGGTGGCTATCCAGTCTTTTCTTAAAAACCTCCGGGTGATGAAGTACCTAAAATTTTGAAGACAAGCTGTTCTACTGGTTAGTTGTTCTCCCTGTTAGGAAGTTTTTTCTTAATTCATTTTTTATTTATTTTGTTTGTTTGTTTGTTTGTCAAACATGTACAAAATAACAAGTATAGGTATGAACATAAACACAAACACAAATAAATGGGGACAGTAAGACAGGGATGGTAGGCACGCTGGTGCGCTTATGCATGCCCTTTTTAAGGACCTCTTAGGAATGGGGCGAGGTCCACGGTAGGCAGTTTGAGATTGAAGCTGTGAGGGTTTGAGGCTGTAACAATGAAGTTGGGTAGAGCATTCCAGGCATTGACCACTCTGTTCCTGAAGTCATATTTTCTGTAATTGAGTTTGAAGTGGTTTACCTTGATTTCCAGATTGTTTCTCTTCTTGATTAGTTTCCATCCATTGTTTCTTGTCTGGAAACAATGAAGATGAAGAAAGGCTCTGTGTTCAATAAAAAAAAATGCTGTTCTATACAAAAGGCAGATGGAGCAGTGATGGAAGTTCATATTTTGTACATGATCTTGGCCAAAATAGTGATATTGTCAGGATTTTCAAAAGCGAATAAATCATAGATTTGTGAAAAGAATCCCAATGGATTATCTTACTTAGAACTGATACAACTGATAAAACATATTGGAGCAAAATTTCAGCAGCTGGGCACAATGTTTTAAGTATGGAAGATTTACAAGATTTACAATTGCTTTTATTTGCAGCGTTCCATAGATAGAAGGCACATCTATTATTTAAATTTCAGTTGTATAAGAGAGATCAGTATCTTGGACTACACTATTGATATTTTAAGATTAAAACAACATATTTCCTGTGTGATGAGATTTTGAAATATGCATAAAATATGGCTCATTATTTGAACAAAGCAGTTCAGTTCAAATCTCCGATTCTGGATTTTATTGCTATAAATTGTAGGGATGATACAGAAATAATTTGCAATCTTTATTTTTATTCTTTTCTTACTTAATTTATTGCTTTATTTTATATTATATAAAGTCTTATTAATGTCCTGTGTTTTATATTCTGCATCTTAATATGGCCTCAAGAATAATCAACAATAAACCATTCTAACATGTTCATGAGAAGCAAATTGGATTTATTACAACCTCATATTTTAGATTTAAATTGACCCAAAAATATAACACAGCATTCTTACTGCTTTTTCAGATCAGTGATAAAATTGCTTCAGAGGCTCTGAGTGATAAAAGCCAATTCCCTTTTTTCCATCCGATGCTCCCCAAAGAAGGCTTCCACTACCCACGAATTGTCCGAGTGCTCCTCCATTTCAGATGGACCTTGATTGGCCTCTTTGCTCCAGACACAGAGAATGGAGAACACTTCCTGAGGACTTTTACTCCTCTGCTTATCAGGACTGGAATCTGTGTTGTTATATCGCAACGATTCTCAAGGACTGGCCATGTAAGACCCCTCAGGGATGCCTTCACAAAGTGGAGACAAGTCAATGTCTTTGTTCACTTCATCGAACATGTTCCCCTTTTGGAGAGAATTTTCCCTTTCCACATAACACTGATACGTTTGCCAGAACCCATTGAAGGGAAAGTCTGGATCATCACAGTTTTGGGGGAATATTTCATGGGAAAGCACAGACTTTTCAGATACATTCATAGCGTTTGGACCCTTGCCTTTCAGGAGAAAGAACAGCTGGAAGATGATGCCTTTAAAATCGATATATTTGTAGACCCCCAGTTTAAAGACAAGTGTTTTCACTGTTTTTTTTCAAAGCATGTCTTTTCTGTCCATGGCCAGATAAGATGCCAGCAGACAGCAGCAGTGGAGACTGAAGCAAAAAGACGCAGAACACAGATTTCAAATAAGCACCGTGTTTACAGTGTCATTAAGACTCTTGCTCATGTCTTGAAGGCTGCATATTCCTCCAGATCCAGAAGGAGAAGTAAGTTGGGTGAAGAGAAGTTGGAGGTTCCAAAGCTGCAGCCATGGCAGGTATGGAGTCCCAACAATACATTAATCTTACTTTCTTTTGAGGAAGAATCCAAAGGGGAAGGAGGAGAACCATCTCAAGCTATCTGTACTACAAAAGGCCAATATTTTTGGCCAATTCAATCACTCATGGCTGAATATTTTAAAGATTGGGCTTTATGGATATGTATCTGAATACTGCTGAATTTTAAAAGGAGGTGTGCACTTTTAATTACTTCCTCTGTCAACTCATCAAATATTTATCTGGACTTTTTTGAGTTGCCAACAGAAAGGGAAGAAGGAGCACTGTAGCAGCTTGCAAAACTGAAACTACATTCCATAAATGTTTTTAAAGATGGTGATTAGGTGACTGAAGTTTCTGCCACACAATATTCTAACTGGAGAACATGATTGATGATTCTTGGCTATGGATGTGTACCATTGGAGAATATGAATTATGATACACCCGGGGGTTGGGGGAAAACCAGGGTCAAGAGTGACAATGAATTATGTGTCGCAGAGTTGACAACATCCAGGCAGTGCTGGCATGTTAACTCCCAATAAATCCTTTTGAAGTTTTAGGAGTCTGGCTCGAGACTCATGATTTAAATGGGGGTAACTGCCAGAATCCTGACATCCTCTATATATGGGTTTTGATTAGCATTATAGCATCTTACATTACTTAATTTGAAGGAGACTCTGAGAGCATCTAGCCCAACATGTCTCTGCAAGAATTCCATACAAAGCTTCTCTGACAGTTGGCTGCTCAGTCTTTGCATGAACACAAACTGTAGTTCACTGGCTCAGATCTAAAACAGTCCCTGCTTTTAGGATGTTTGCCTTCTCATTCAGCCACAATCTCTTGACTGAGTTTATCTTATGATGTCCCACATTCTGGGATAGCAGTAAACAGATGTTTTGTTTTGCGTAGCATCTTTCAGCTATTGGAAGAGAGCTATATCCTCCATTCTCCAGCTGAGAGTGTATTAGTTGAAATGGGTCTCCAAATCTTCTGATTTTCCACTCTAATATTCCAACATTACTCTTCCCTTTGTTGTCCTCTCTCAAAGCTAAGAGCAGCTCCTTTGATCTTGCCAACTCAAAAGAACCTGGCTGAAGCCATCTTTTGCTGCCTCATAGTTGCCATGAACTCTGAGAGGGGGAAGGGAGGGGGAAATATAGACCAATTAACATTCAAAACAAACAGTTTTCTTATGGGAACCAAGGTCATCCCAAACGGTTGCAGCTGAAGGAGGAGAGGAGTGACCAAGAAACCTGCCAGCTACTTTTATTGGACAATGTGACCTGGGACATCTAGGGAGGGAATTATTTGCTCTTTTAATTAGGGGAAAACCCACGAGAACTTTTAAAGTTGGTTTTCACTAGCTGTGCTGGTATGATGTATCCAATAAACATGTTTTTTGAGGAATCTACCTGCTTTGGAGTTCTGTTTTTGATGGATGTGTTACTTGGAATGCTGACAGAGCTCTTCCTTGACTTCATAGCCCTTCCCTAAAACAGATCCAGTTTATGTGCATAATGCCTCCAAGTGGACCTGGTACTTGAGTTGTGAGTCTCCTCAAAGCAGAACATACATTTCCTGAGATTCTTATGGAAGCATTTGCCTTCTTTTCATGAGCATCACACTGCTGACTGGACCTTTGGGTTACAGTCAACTATTATTTTGAAATTATTCTCACAAGTATTCTTAACAAATTTTGTATCCTGCATCCTTCCATGTGGATATCATTTTTTCTTCATCTTCCATATAGCAAACTTTATACTTGTCTCTCTTAAAATTTGGGTTTTTTTTATCCCATTATGGTAAACCCTCAAGATATGCTTTGAATTTTATATCTGGCTCTACTTTATTTATTTATTTATTTTATTAATTAGATTTATTTGTTTAGCATCTCTCTTTGAAGTGAGTTATACATTTAGTTTTCCAATTTTATATAATCTGCCAATTGATGGCTATTCAATTCCCTTTCATCCAAATCCAATTATTATCAAACCATTAAAATAGTACTATTACTAATTTATTATAATCAATGACCAGGATACATATATAATAATATGAAATGAAATTTTAGCATTACATGGTTCACAATTTGTTTGTACCTATAGGAGATACCATACTTTGTCAAGCCTAGTTGCTAAGTAAATAGATTTTTTATTGGATTTTACATATACACATACAGTATAAATAATTTCCTGGATTTCTCTTTGTATTTTTACAAAGAGATCAAAACAGTTGGTATAAATCTTGCAGCATGAAATCATGATTCATTAACATTTTCTTCCTATATTATTAAAAATACAGAAGAATACAGGGGAAAGGGCTAATTGTTATTCACAACTCCCCACTTTTCCGAGAAATATGGAAACTTATTTAAGAACCATTTTAAGGCAGCTTTTATCTATTTAATTTTCACACCAAATTACTTAACTAAGTCCTGCTCTAGAATGACCTCTATAATGTTCCCTTTTGTCAATTATATTTTACCATTTTATGATGGATAAATTTTGCTGAAACTTTGTTTTTCACTTTTCCAGATAGTGGTGACACTTGCTCTCCAAACTAAGCTTATCTGCAAGTTAGACACCTGTAGAAGAAATATTAAAATATGCAAATATGGATAAGAAACCAAGATTTCTGCTTTTAAAATTCCTGGATGTTTCCATTCTAGTTTCATCCCTTTCTGGAGAAGAATGAGTTTTACAATCTTTCCCAGAAGAAACTCTACTTGGACCCAAATGGAGCTGTAATGGCAGATCTGGACATCATAAGCTGGGTGGTTCTCCCCATGAAGCATTCCATCAAACAGCACCTGGGCATTTTTAAAAGACAAAATATTGTTATCAACCAAAATGCTCTTTCACAACTAAAGTTGCTCAACAAGGTAGGAGAAATATTGCCACCTCTTTCTCTGTGGTCCAAACCGTAAGACCCATTTCAAGTAATCTAAGCATGGTCACCGTTATTTAATGTTGAAGTTGTGAAGCCATGGGGAAACTGGTGAGGAGAACCATCCAGGTCTGAGATTGTGGTGCTGAATTCCTTGTTGCTTCTTTGTTGTTCTCAAATAACAAAGAAGAAAGCAATTTTGTTAAGTAGTTCCTCAATTTGATGTTGGACTACATGTGACAAAATTGAATCAAAATCAGACAGAATGCCTGTTAGTTCCAGTGGCAACATAGAACATAGGATAATAGAGTTGGAACGGATCTTGGAGGTCTTCTAAAAATAAATAATAAAATAAGTTATTTATTTTTAAATCAATAAATAAAATGAATTTTGGAATTAGGATTCAGCTTGATCTGATTGGGGACCTAAAAAAAACCCATAGACATTGATGTTGTAAGCACCCCCATGTCAAGATTTAGGCTGCCAGGATGGTACAATATGCTAGGAAGAAAGTTCAGTTCACATGACATCATAGTGGCTAGTCCGATGTGAATGTGAATGTTATAATGCCCTGATCCAGAAAGCTGCAACACTGAAACATGACTTTGACCCAAAGAAAAGTCCTTCCAGAAAAATATTTGCCCTTTGGCTGGTAAGAGAATACTTCATCTGAAAACCCCTTAATGAGTTATTTTTATCTGAAGCTGAAGAATGAATACATTATTTGGGCAACAGTGATTACACACACTAGGAATTTGTCTCCGGTGTACAAGATCTTGGTGTACATGCAAAGCATCTGTCAGCATTCCAAGTAACAACCTCCAAAGAAATGGACTCTGAGAATATCATCTTCCCAAAGATCCATTTTATTAGAGATGTCATATTGGCACATCTGTGGAAAACCCAAATCTGAGTGTTCCGGGTTTCCAAAGAAACCCAAAATCCAAATCCTGCACTCAATCTTTCATCACATAGCCCATCACTTCGTTCCAACTGGAGACTACCCCTAGTCACTTCCCTCCAGGTGTAGGGTGACATGTCCTTGACTTTCTGAGAAAGGAATGTTGTTGTGGCTAATCCGATCCTTGAAATCCCCTCCCAAATTCCAAGGCACTGAATGTGGTAGCCAAGAAGCCTCTAAGAAAAATGGCTTCCAAGCTGATGGCATCATCAGCATCAACATCATCAACATCATCATCGGAACTTCCGGTTTGTTGGCTTCGCGAACGGCAGGGATTTGCGAAGCTGCGCGATCCCTTCTGTGCTAGCCGCTTTTGGGGCTCCGATCCGGACGGGTCCAGAGCTAGGCTGCCCTGCAAGGGCAGCTGAAGGTAGGGGGGATCCAGAGAAGGGTTTGGGGGTGTTGCAGACCCCCTCCCCGGCCGGCAGAACCCCCTTTTCCCAAGACGGTGCAGCGGTGGTCCGCAATGGCCGCCACAAAGAAGCTGGCAGCCGGGTAAGAATGCGCAGGAAGAAGTGGAGAAAGTTTATGAAAGGAGAAAGTTTTTCTTGGTTCCTAGGACTCTAAGACATATTTAACAAAATTCCTGAAAAATATGACTTTCTGAATGATACCTCCTAGAAGAGGAAAAAAGCGGCAGTTTGGTGGTGCTGAAAGGAAAGTTTACCCTCCTTTCCTACGGAATAAATAAGTGGATATTAAGAAACCTATTTTTTTTAGGTGAAAACTGGCTTTAAGCGATGAGTGGGAAGGGAGAAGATTAAAAAAAATATTTGTATGCTAAGACTTTGTTGGAGGAGATGCCTTAAGGATTTGAAGACTAAAATATATTGCAATAAGACTTTAAGAAACAGATTTGGACTTCTCTTTTTCTGATTGATACTACCCCAGGAGGAGAAAGTGAGAACTCTGCCTTGGTTTGGACTGATTGATAACTTTGGGACTGTTTTATTTTTTCTTTGGAATATTCTGTTGTTGTAAGAAGAAAGAAGAGAAAAAGAAAAGAAAAGATTTATAATGGCTCTTTCTATTGAGGAACTGAGAAAAGATTATGAGCAAGCAAAAAAAATGGTAAAGCTGGTTTGAAAGAAGCCTTCCTTTTCTTAGAAATGGCGCTTATTAACTATCAACAAACATTACAACAGATGAAGACAGCAGCAGAAGAAGAAGGAGAGGAAGCCATTTTTAATAAATTTCAGAACTCGACCAAGAAAGAAGGAAGAGGGAAAGGAAGAGAAATAAAGGACTTAAGATTTAAAAAACACTTAAGAAAGGGAAAAATAAGGTGCAAAATCAATATAATGATAGTAAACAAAAGGGAAAAGGAACACGACAGAGAAGGGAAGCCAGTAAGGCAGAGGCTAGAAGAAGGTGGGGGTAGAAAGGTTTGTTGGGAGAAGAAAGGAAGGGAAAAGGTGGAGAAAAGCTACAAAGTTTTGAAGCTAAATGGGAAAAATGGAATCTTTTTTAGGGATAAAGGATAAAGTATAATTTCTTCAAAAAAGATTTTGCAAGGTACATAAGATGATATTGTAGCATTGTATTAGAAATAGAAAACTTAAATGGTTTAAGAGTTGATAAGAGATTAAACTGTTGAAATGTTTAATAATGATTGGTTTTAAAATTTAATAATATGAGGGGAGGTTTAGAATATTGAGTTTTAATTAAAGAGTTTAATAAGATTATGATATTGATGTCATTATAAAATTTCTATTATAGTATTTGTTTTTAATATTTAGATCTATTGTTTAACTATGTATTTAATTATTTTGGATGTACTATTTAGATAGAATGTACCAAGCAAAATCGGATTGGGTATTGGGTGTTATTTTAAATGTTAATTTGATTAATTTAGGGGGGAGATAGAAAGGCATCATACTCTGATTAGTGATTTCAGGAGAAACTTTTTTTTTTTTTTATAAGGAACGAGACAAAGGGACAATAAAGAATGGACAAAAGATACAAACATAATGATTCAAATTAAGATGATTAATTAAGATAGAATTAAGAAGAGTGAAATATGTGGAGAAGTTAATATAGAAGACTTAGAATGGTAAATAAAATAAGTAATGACATGTAAGATGAGCATGAATATAATTGAAGTCCATGAAGAGAGAGATACCTGGGGCCAAGTTGCTTTCCAAAAAGATTTTTTTTATGTTTTGTGTGTTGTGTGTATATGTTTTTTTTTTGGGAGAATTAATAAAACCTTGCAGAAATATAGAATGAGAATAATGGTAACTAAGTCAGAAAGAAATAGATGAAATAATAATAATGAAATTGAATAAGAGTAAAGAGAAGTAAAGAGAAATTGGATAAGAGGTTTTTGTATGTTTATATGGAAATGGTTTAAAACAGAATTATAGTCTATCTGACTTGTTAAATTTATAATGGAAAAAGGTTTAAACATGTAATGGATAATGATGATTTGTGTGTTTTGAAAATTAATAAAACTTGTTTTTTTTTTAAAAAAAAAAACATCATCATCAACAACAACAACAATGGCACCATCATCTTCTTCATCATAACAATAAGGGGGGAGGTGGCATAAAGAAGATAATAAGAAGGACAAATACTACTACATAGACATTAGACATCTTGATTATTAGCTACCTTAAACCTCTCTGGGCAAAAAGGAGGCTCCAAATCTACAGTAACTAATAATAAATGTGATTCTATCTTTCAATGCCAGGTGGTATCATCTAATTGTGGTTCTTCAACAGAAAGGACCTTGTCTTGGATTCATAGCTGGGCCAATATTCAATAAATATTCCTTTCCAACATAGGGCTCAAACCTTTTCTCAATTTAAATCCTTCTTGTCTTTATTAAGTAGAAAAGTCCTTTATTGCAAAGTGATATGCCAGAAGCAAAAGGGAGGAACTAAATGAAGAACGTGTGAGTGGTTGCACCTCTTGTAATGTAATGAAACTACTTAGATATTTCATATTTAAATAAATGAAACCCAGAGATTACTTGATTAAAGTTCATGTCAACCCCAACTTTCCCTGGATGTTTGGTCCTAACGTATTTTCTTTGGCATCCCTTGTTTTTCTTCATAGTCTCTGCCTCAGTCTAAATGTGGAGCAAATTGTCATCCTGGATTTGTCAAGCGGGCTCGAGAAGGAGAGCCAGTTTGTTGCTATGACTGCATTCCTTGTCCAGAGGGGACCATCTCCACTCAGAAAGGTGGGTGACTTTGGAGGGCAGAGATCTTGATCAAGGTGCATGTTAATTGTTCTTTATTTTCAACAATTTCTTTCACAATGGGAATATAACATCTCAGCCTCGGGTTTTTGCTTTTGCATACTTAGAATTCTAGCTACTTCTATAACAAATTTGCCTAATCAGAAAATCCCAAAATCAATCAAGAATGCTCCCTGAGCTTGCTTGTTTTCTTGCATTACCCTGACTATGCCAGAGGTGGTATTCATCAGGTTCTGACCAGTTCTGGAGAACCGGTTGTGGAAATTTTGAGTAGTCCGGAGAACCAGCAAATACCACCTCTGACTGGGCCCACCCCCAGCTATTCTCTGCCTCCCGAGTCCCAGCTGATCGGCTGGGTCTTCTTTTCTTGACCTGCACAGGAGAATGGAACTGGAAAGCAGGTTAGCGGGGTGGGGAGGAAATGGGGATTTTGCAGTATCCTTCACCGGAGTAGGGTGGGAATGGGGATTTTACAGTATCCTTCCCATGCCATGCCCACCAAGCCACACCCACCAAGCCACGCCCACCAAGCCACACCACACCACTAAGCCACACACACAGAACTGATAGTAAAGAATGTTGAATCCCACCACTGAATACACTAACCCTAACCAAAGACTCTCTAAGACCACTCCCATCCACACAGACAGTTTAGTCACCAGAATATAAACTGACAGTAAACAGCACTACTTACTAGCACTGATGATGTCACCCAGTTAGGGTAATGAGATGTCTTTAAGAAAACAAGCAAGCTCAGAGAGCACCAAGGACCCCCTCAATCCCAAAATCTTTTCCATTTTTTTTCTACCTTGAGCACAAAATCTAGCAACAGTTCCCAAGTACAAATGAAAGTGGAAGGATTCTTTTCCTTGAATAAAACAGTTAATTTGGTTGTTTCTGGGGAAACCATGACTGAGCACCCAGAAGCTATGTGAATTGAGTGAAGAGGAACCAACTTTGATTCAGCTGTAGCAACAGTGATGGTATTCTACCGGTTTGGCCCGGTTTGGCCGAGCCGGTAGCACCAATTAGCAGTGGAAACTGAACTGGTTCTCTCTGACACTGTGGCTCACCCGCCCTCCCAGGCTCTCATACTAACCTTTATGTCCAGCTTTTGAACCGCAGCTGCTTTGCACAACACAGTGGATTGTTGCGTGACAGCTGCTGAAGCGACAGGGAGAGTGCAGGCTTGCAGGAGGTGAGTCAGAAAGCCTCTGCGCCTGTGCAAAGTGTGTGTTTGGTGCACATTCACATGCAAAGTGTGTGCATATGCGCAAAGTACATCCACCAAGCCACACCCACTGAACCCGTGGTAAATTTTTTTGAAACACACCACTCTCTAGCAAGATGGTTTTCTGTATTTGGTCCCCAAACAGTATAGTGATATGCTGTCCCTTACTTGATGGATGGGGGTGACACTCCCTTGGATGGAGGTAGTGCACAATTTGGGGGACCTCCTAGATTCGTGGCTATAACCTGATGTACAGAAGGAAATTTGCACTAGAAGAACCTTCATAGAGATTCTTCTTGTGCACCAATTGTGCCCATTCCTGGGCTGGTCATGCCTTGGACACTTCCTGCTTGAATTACTGCAATATGGTTAGATGGGGCTGCTCATGAACTCCACTTACAATATACAAATGGTCCAAAATTCAATGGCCTGCATGGTGTTGAGTTTCATGCTAGTTATAGTTATGCAACTATAGCTATATTTATACCTACTGTATTATGTGAACTGCACAGGTACCCAATGCTTTTCAAGTGTAATTCAATTCACTCTAAAGTCCTACATGACATAGAAACAGGGAACTTCCTTTCCTTGAGTAGATCTGCTTGTCCACAAGAGCAGGTATAATAGATATGCCCCAGATCCATTAATAAAACATTGCTACCTTTTGGCTCCTCAGAATGCAGCAATTTCTGTCGCAGGTCTTACCTTATAAAATACCCTATCACTTGAAATGCAACAGGCCCTCATCTTCTAAATGTATGGAGCAGGGGTCTTCAAACTTGACAGCTTTAAGATTTGTGGACTTCAACTCCCCTAATTCCTCCTCTAGTCATGTTAGTTCAGGATTCTGGAAATTGAAGTCCTCAAGCCTTAAACTTGCCAAGTTTGAAGACCCTTGGTATGGAGATTTGGCTCTTCTCCCAGAAATTGGGATAAGTGAAGTCAGTGCAGAATGTGGCATATTGATGAGAGTGTGGCATATTGCCTGAGTGCTTTTCAGTTTTATTTTGTTTTTCGTATTTTATTGTTGTTGAGTGTTGAGCTGCCCACAGATGGGTTTAAGAAGGGCAGCCAGACAAATGTTATATATTTTTACCATTTGCAAAGAAAATATTTCTTGGAATGTGAAAAGAGATATAAAAGAATATTCTTTTCATTTTCTCAGATACAGAAAAGTGCACCAAGTGCCCAGATGATCAATATCCAACAGAGAACCGAGTCCAGTGTATCCCCAAAATAATAACTTTCATGTCCTATGAGGAACATCTGGGCATCTTTATGGTCTCCTTTGCCTTACTTTTATTCCTGACTACGGGCTTCATTTTAATCACATTCATTAAATACTTAGAAACTCCCATTGTCAAAGCCAACAACAGGGACCTCTCCTACATCCTCCTTGTTTCCCTTCTGCTTTGCTTTTTATCCTCCTTTTTCTTCATTGGACAACCAAGCAAAGCCACCTGTCTTCTCCGACAAACAATTTTCAGTATTGTCTTTTCAGTAGCTGTGTCTTCTGTGTTGGCCAAAACAGTCATGGTGGTGCTGGCCTTCCTAGCCTCAAAACCAGGGAGCAGGGTGAGAAGATGGTTGAGGAAGAGCTTGGCCAACTCCATCGTCCTTTCTGGATCTGGTGTCCAAATTTTCCTCTGTGCCACGTGGCTGGGAGTATGTCCCCCATTCCCTGAGTCTGATCTGCACTCCCAGCCTGGGGAGATCATCCTTCAATGCAATGAAGGTTCTGTTATCATGTTCTACATTACCCTCAGCTACATGGGTTTCTTGGCCGCCATCTGCTTCACAGTGGCTTTCCTGGCCAGGAATCTGCCTGGAGCCTTCAATGAAGCTAAGCTGATCACCTTTAGCATGCTGGTCTTCTGTAGTGTCTGGGTCTCCTTTCTGCCCAGCTATCTGAGCACCAAAGGAAAGTCCATGGTGGCTGTGCAGGTCTTCTCCATCTTGGCCTCTGGTGCTGGGCTTTTGGGATGCATCTTCTTCCCCAAATGTTACATTATCAT
>NW_020717672.1:0-12423 GCF_900518725.1 Notechis scutatus | reverse complement strand
GGATTCTGGGAGTTGAAGTCCACCCCTCTTAAAGCATGCTGGCTGGAGGATTCTGGGAGTTGAAGTCCACCCCTCTTAAAGCATAGCTGACTGTGGTGTTCTGGGAGTTGAAGTCTACCTGTCTTAAGGTTGCCAATTTTGGAGACTCCTGGTCCAGGTGTGACCCTTTGAAGGAACCCTTTCAAGAAGGTTTTTTTTCCCCCTCCTCTTAAAGCCAGCAGCACCTGTGAAGAGCAGCCCCGCCCAGCCCCACCTGTCTCGTGGCTTGGATTGACAGACAGACAGACAGAGAGAGGAAAAGCAGCAAGGTGTATCTCCGGTCAGGTAAAAAAAGGTAGATGGCAAAAGGTAGAAACCTGGGGCATTGGAGTCGGGAAGGAACAAAGGCTGCAGCAGCCCAGAGGAGTTGGCGGCCGGTCCTGGAAAGAAGCAGAAGGGGAAGGAAGGGAGGTATAAAAAGAAAAGAAAAAAGAGAGGGGAGGGGTACGTTGGCCATTATTCCCTCCCCCCCCCATCAGTCCTTCAGGCTGGATTCAGAGTGCTCCTCAATTGGGACCCTTCAGGACCATCCCTGATACCCCAGTCAACTGTTGACTACTGCAACAGTTTGTACATGGGGCCGCCCTTGGAGACGACTCCCCCGGGGCTAAAATACACGTCTGAGGCTGAAACAGGGCCACCTGGTTTCAAGGAATGGATCAGAGGTGGTATATTCAGCCGGTTCAGACCAGTTCTGGAGAACCAGTAGCAGGAATTTTGAGTGGTTCAGACAAAACCGGCCAAGCCCACCTCTGACTGGCCCCGCCAACCCCCATCTCTTCTCTGCCTCCCCGTTGAGTCCCGGCTGATCGTCTGGGTCTCCTTTGGTTGCCCTGCCCAGGAGAACGGAGCTGGAAAGCAGGTGAGTGGGGTGGGGAGGGAAGGGGGATTTTGCAGTATATCCTTCCTCTGCCACGCCCACCAAGCCACACTGACAGAACCGGTAGTAAAAAATGTTGAATCCCATCACTAGCATGGATCCCTCTGGGGTGGAGTGGGAATCTCCATGGATCTCCTGCTCAGAGGGGGGTCATCTCCTCTACTACGGGAGATCCAGGTCGAAACCAAGAGAGGCGAGACCTCAGGCCGAATGTTGCCCGTGTTGTGTTTCTGCATGGGGGTTTGAAGGGCTTGCACCGCACGATAGGGAGAGTCCTTGGCTTACGGTTTTTCATTGAGCGGCCGTTCAAGGTTGAACCGCGCTGAAAAACGTGGACCGTTGCTGCATCCTCAGGGCAGGTCTGGGCTGCTGGGGGGTTTGCAGGGGTTCGGGAGAGCCCCGTAGCTAAGATTCTGCGCAGTTCGGAGGACCCCCCCCCCCCCAGATCCCACTCCTGGCTGGCCCCGCCTACCTTGCCCCTCCCCTCCCCGGAGTCCCCACGTGGCCTGTTTTGGATGCGGGGAAGTGCAGGGCACAAGCAGAGAGTCAGGGGAGGGCAAGAAATGGGCCTGTTTCCAGCTTCCAGAGATCCTCCAGAGCCCAGGGAGGCCATTTTCGCCCTCCTGAGAGGCTCAAGGAAAGCCTCCGGAGTCCAGGGAAGGCAAAAATGACATCCCCCCACCTCGCAGTGGTGCAGGAGGCCAACTAGGCCACGCCCACTCTGGCCATGCCCACCCATCAACCGGGTTACCCCTTGCTAAAATGTTTGAAGCCCGCCCCTGCCTCAGGTTCACGTGATCCAAATTGGAATGTTTGGCAACGGACCATCGTCGCGCTGCCCCCCCCCGGGGTCGCGTGATCCCCTTTTGCGACCTTCGGACACAGGCAAAGTCCAGGGGAAAGCCTGATCCATGTAACAACCATGTGACTAACCTCATCAGCCACCGTGATTCGCTTCACAGCCGTGGGCAAGAAAAGTTGTGAAAGGAGACCAAACTCGCTCAACAAATGGAAATTTTGGGCTCTCTTGGGGGTCGTAAGCCGAGGAATACCTCTTTTCATTAAAACCTTGGCTTTTCTGCCTCCAGGATCTGGTGGGTTCCTGGTAAGGATCAACCAACCAGGGAGAGAATCATACCCTGCCCTTGGCAGAGAGATTTTGCAAGTGACTTGCCATCCCTTGTGACCCAGCCTGCTGGTTAGGTTGGAGAAGAATGATTGTTGGGTGGACTATGCAAGGACAAGACCTCAGGAGGTCAACGTCTACTCAATTGTAGTAAAGTTGTAAGACGAGGACTACCTGCCTTGGTCCAGGTCAGGGAGGGGTCTCCAAACTCGGTAACTTTAAGATTTGCGGCCTTCGACTCTCCATGCTGACTGGGGGATTAAAACCTACTCGGTGGGGGATTCTGGGAGTTGAAGTCTATCCTTCTTAAAGCATGCTGGGTGGGGGGATTCTGGGAGTTGAAGTCTATCCCTCTTAAAACCTACTCGGTGGGGGATTCTGGGAGTTGAAGTCTATCCTTCTTAAAGCCTGCTGGGTGGGGGATTCTGGGAGTTGAAGTCTATCCCTCTTAAAGCCTGCTGGATAGGGGATTCTGGGAGTTGAAGTCTATCCCTCTTAAAGCATGCTGGCTGGGGGATTCTGGGAGTTGAAGTCTATGCCTCTTAAACCATGCCGGCTGGGGGATTCTGGGAGTTGAAGTCCACCCCTCTTAAAGCCTGCTGGGCAGGGGATTCTGGGAGTTGAAGTCCACCCCTCTTCAAGCAAGCTGGCTGGGGGATTCTGGGAGTTCCACATCAAGTTCAAAGTTTACTCCACTGACCCTCATCCAAACTCTACTGACCTGGTAAGAGGTGCTTGACATCTTGGCTTGCTTCTGCTTCTCCTCAATCTTCTGTCTCAACGGCATCAGCACCAACTCCACCACTCCAGGGGTGCACTGCGCAATCTTCCGGACGATGTCTTCGGGGATGGAAAAATTCAATTTGCTCAACACTTTCCTGAAAAAAAGAGGCGTGGAACTGAGCAGGTGAGTCCACACACACACACACACACAACCCACCCCACCCCCCCAGGGTCACTGGTGTGTCCGGGATTTGACACACCCAGAAAGAGGCAGGTGGAGCCCCTTGCCCTACGACAGAGATCATGGCCTGTTTGGGAATAAAAAAAAATATTTAGCACAGGTAGTCTTCAACTTACGGCTACCACCGAGCCCCACATTTCTGTTGATAAGTGACACCTTCGTTGAAGGAATTGTGACCATGTCAGCAGTGGGATCCTACATTAACTCTGGTAATATCACACTACTAACTAAAGCATACAAAACATTTGCTAGACCAATACTCGAATACAGCTCATCAGTCTGGAACCCACATTACGTATCTGATATTAGCACAATTGAGAAAGTCCAGAAATATTTCACAAGAAGAGTTCTCCACTCCTCTACTCGTTGTAGAATACCTTATGCCACCAGACTTGAGATTCTAGAACTAGAAAACCTTGAATTACGCTGTCTTCGGTCTGATTTAAGTATGGTATATAAAATCATACATTGCAATGTCCTCCCTGTCAATGAATACTTCAGCTTCAACCAGAACAACACAAGAGCACACAATAGATACAAACTCAAGGTTAACCACACCAAACTTGATTGCAGGAAATACGACTTCAGCAACAGAGTGGTCAATGTCTGGAATACTCTACCCGACTCTGTGGTTTCTTCCCCAAACCCCAAAAACTTTAACCTTAGACTGTCTACTATTGACCTCACCCCTTTCCTAAGAGGTCTGTAGGGGGCGTGCATAAGCACACCCACGTGCCTACCGTCCCTGTCCTGTTGTTTCTTTTTATTTTTATTTTTCTTATATGTACCCATTTCATGTATTCATAACTATGTATACACTTATACTTATTATCTTGTAAACAATTGACAAATCAAATAAATAAATAAATAAATAAATAAATAAATGTTCCACTACCGCGTGCACCTAGTGTACATGCACCTAATGTGCGCGCCCAGCTTTCCCCACACCAGCTGAGGCCTGCGGTGCCAATCAGCTGAGAAAAGAAAGAAGAGAAAAAGGCAGGGGCGTGTGGGAGGGCCGATCCTGCCCTTTCCTCTTCTTTTTCTCCTCTCAGCTGATCGTTGGAGGCTTTTTTTTTTTACTACCGGTTCAGTTGAACCGGTCCAAACCGGTAGCATAATCACCTCTGAGCCACGTCCTTTCTTGCCACAGTTGTGACTGCAGTTGATAAATTAGCATCACAGTTGTTAAGTGAATCTGGCTTCCCCCTTGACTTTGCTTCTCAAAAGGTTGCAAAAAGGGGATCGCGTGGCCCCGGGGGGACACTACGACCGTCGTAAATATGAACCAGTTGCCAAGCACCTGAATTTTGATCCCGTGACCATGGGGGATACTATAAGGGCTTGTTAGAGTGAACAGTGGTCCCAAGTCACTTTTCTTCAATTCGGCTGCAACTTTGAACGGTCGCTAAATGAACTGTTGTAAGCTGAGGACTACCTTTTCCCCTTTAACTTTTTTTTAAATTAGTTTATCAAAGTATAAAAGACAAAGGGGGAAAAAAGCATGGAAAAGTAAGAGGAGAGGGAAGGGAAAAGATGGAATATGGTGTAATGAGAGAAGAAAAAGGCCCTGACATCCGACTCTCTTTAGCACAGTAAAACCACAACTTTTTTGCTTTTACACAACAGCATATGCAAGCCATTTCTAGAACAATAAGCCTATCGAGTTTACAAAAGAAAAATCAAAATTTCATTTCCCCTCCCCCCCCTCCATTGTAAGCACAAAAGCCGGAAGCAGTTTCAAAATAAAGAGAGAATTAAATATATTCTCTTCTTTGGGTAAAAGAATCAGTTTAACCATCTCTGCTTCTCTTTGCTGTGGGGGATAATATATCATATCATATCATATCATATCTATATCTATATCTCTATCTCTATCTCTATCTCTATATCTCTCTATCTCTATCTCTATCTCTATCTCTATCTCTCTCTATCTCTATCTCTATCTCTATCTCTATCTCTATCTCTATCTATCTCTATCTATCTATCTATCTATCTATCTATCTATCTATCTATCTATCTATCTATATAAATTAATTCTCACATTTTCAAATCTAGTCAATACTATTTTATAAACTTTGGAGTATTATTCAGCCTTGCTTAAAGAACCTGAGGACCTGCGTTTACATACGTACTCATTTTATACATACAAAACTAAGGACTACCTGAGTGTGAATAATGAATACTCATATCAATATTCACACAGAGAAGAGGGTTACACACATTGTTGGCAAGGCAGGTCCCCATGGACAACAGCCAATCTCCATCAAACTATGGTGAACACTAGTATTCTCACCAAAGGCTTCGGAGACCGTAATTACACACAGGCTTATTTTAAAAACAAGTCTTGTTTTATTGCAATGCTGGGAATTATTTTCATTCCCAGTTGGCAATGAATCTCAAACAGTCCCTCGAGATAAGCACCCACCTTTCTTTCTTGTGAAGTGCTGCCAGTAACAGAAGTATCAAATGAACTAGAAGAGAAACCAACCGAAGTACAAAGAGCTTCAAGAATGAATCTGAAGCAAACGAACGACTTTGCTTCCTGCAAAGGTTTTGTCATCTTGGCCTGTCCTTTACACCTTATGGAAGGAGCAATCACCTCCCAGCCTTACTCCCAAATCGCCCCCTTTTGTTTCATCTGCTTTTGCCTTCTAGCAGCTCTGCCACATGCGCACTGGGAACAGGCTCTCCTTGTTCCTCTGCCTCGCTGCTGCCAGACTCCGAAGGCAGCACCCCACTCCCAAATGGTCCTGGCCCCATTTCTGCATCGGATGCAAGATCCTCATCCGAGTCCTCTCCAGATTTCTGGACTGATCCCCATTCTTCCCCACTGTCTGATTCCACTGCCGTCTGCACAGGCTGCCGGCGAACCACAACAGCTAGCTTTACCTGTAAAATACTCACCTGTTCAGGTGTCCCCAGTTGGAGAGCTTCTGTTGGGTGGAATTAGCTGGAGCATAATTGTGCATTTCCACCATTTTGGGAAAATAAAACTTCACCACCTCGGCCACCAGAACTGGATGGGCAATAAAAAGAAGGAAGTCCTTGACATACAACTGGAATGGAATCCGCCCAATTTATGCTTGCTGAGTGAGACAGTTGTTAAGTCAACTTTGCTCCATTTTACAACATGTCTTGCCACCGTTGTTAAGGGAATCACTGCAGTCATTCAGTTAGGAACACGGTTGTTAAGTGAATCTGGCTTCCCCACTGACTTGGCTCATGAGAAGTGATGACGTGATCTCGGGACACTGCAACGGTCATAAATATGAGTCCATGTCTGAATGTTGATCATGTGACCATAGGGATGATTGTTCTGACCAAGGCTTCCCGAGACCATAATTAAGCACACGCTTAGTTAAGACAACTCTTGTTTTATTTCAATGCTGGGAATTATTTTCATTCCCAGCTGGTAATGAGTCTCAAACCATCTCTTCGAGATAAGCACCCACCTTTCTCTCCTTTGAATTGCTGCCAACAACTAGAGCACCAAATGAATTATAAAAAACCAACCGAAGTACAAAGTCCACATAGAGCTTTAAGGATTAATCCGATCAGAGGGAACGACGTTGCTTCCTGCAAAGGTTTCGTCACCTTTGCCTGTCCTTTATATCTTATGGGAGGGGCAATCAGCTCCAAGCCTTACTCCCAAGTCGCCCCTTTTGTCTCAGCTGCTCTTCTAGCAGCCCTGCACACACACGCACGGTGAACAGGCTCCCCTTGTTCCTCAGCTTCGCTGCTGCCAGACTCCGGAGGCTCCGTAGGCAGCACCCCACTCCCAGATGGTCCTGGCCCCATCTCTGCATCAGATGCAGGAACCTCGTCCGAGTCCCCTTCAGACTCCCGGACTGGTCCCCATTCTTCCCCACTGTCCAATTCTGCTGCCATCTGCACAGGCTGCCAGCGAACCACAACAATGATGCAATGGTTGTAAGTGTGAAAAACGGTCATAAATCATTGTTTTCAGGGTTGTTGTAACTTCAATAAGTCACTAAATGAACTGTTGTAAACCAACACATACCTGTACAGTTCATTTAGTGACCGTTCAAAGTTACAACAGGCCTGAAAAAAGTGATTTACGACCGTGTTTCACACTTACGACCATTGCAGCCTCCCCGTGGTCAGGTGATGAAAATTCAAAAGCTTGGCAACTGGTCACAGTGTCCCAAGGTCACGTGATCCCCTTTTGCGACCTTCTGACAAAGCAAAGTCAATGGGGGGGAGGGGGTTTAAGCCAGATTCACATAACGACCGGATTAGTAACACATTAACTGCAGTGGTTCACTTTAACAATCGAGGCAAGAAAGCCCGTAAAATGGGGCAAAAGTCACTTAAACAAATGTCTCCCTTAACAAGAGAAAATGTGGGCTCCGTTGTGGTCGTAAGTCGAGGACTACTCCATTCCCACCCTCCCCTTGTCCTAATTCAACACTCCTCAACTCCATGAGTTGGACTTCAACTCCCAGAATTCTCAGCAATGGCAAAGCCCACTGGGGAATTCTAGGAGTTGAAGTCCATAAAGCAAGTTTGGGAGACCCTGTCTAATTCTTTCAGTGCAGTTACCTGCGAAGGTTCTGGAGCTTGTAAGAACTCCTGAGGGTCCCACGGGGGTCTTTCCCATCGCTTCAGGCCCTGCCCCCCTGCCCAAGACCCCCACTCCTGCACAAGTTGCTTTCTCAGGGGTCTCTCCCCCAAGGAACATCCACTCCATCCCCTGACTGGATATTGGTAGGGGGTGGAAGGGGACACCCCCCCACACCAGGCTGCTAAAGGGGGAGGGGGTCTCCAGGGGGCCCTCCGATTTCTGCAACAGTTGGGGGCCAACCGTCCCCAACCGGGCGCCCTCTGGAGAGATGGGGAGAGGAGTGGAAGATGCAGGGAAAATGGCCATTTCTGGGAGGGCGCCCAGTTGGGGATGGCTGCTTCCCAGACTCACGCCCCCCTCCCTCCCTCCCTCCCTCCCCTCCAACCCCAAACCTCCATCGCTGAAGTCGCGGGTGATGTTCCTCTTGGGGCGGGAGAGAGGGATGGCATCCACCCAGCTGTAGAGGTCATTGAGACTCTCCTCGTCCAGGTCACCGTGGGCCATGGTGCCTTCTGCCCGGCCCTGCCACGCTCCTTCCTAGCCAGCAGGGCTGGGGGCGGCCATATTGTTTGCATGGGCAGCCATGGCAACCCCAGCCTCTCTCTCTCTCTCTCTCTCTCTCTCTCTCTCTCTCCTCCACCCCACCTCTACATTCTCAGGAGAGGCATTGTGGGAGCCGTAGTTCTCTCTGGCGCCTAGCAACCACAGCTACCACAACAGGGTTGCTAGGCAACCGGTGCATCCTAGCAGCAGCAGGCATCCTCCTCCCCCTCTCCCTCTGGGAAAAGGACCCGAAGGACCCTTCCTGGCCTATGGGCGTCTGGGGTGGTGGGCCCAAGTGTTGACGACAGGGCCCATGATTCCCAGCCCTTCTGGGAGCAAGAGGAAGAGAAATAAAAAGAAAGGAAGAAAGGAAGGCTGGGCACCTTGCAAATGTCTCTCTGCCAGGTGGAGCAACCCCTTCAAAAATAGAGGCTACACCAAGGGACTTCAAATTCGGCAGCTTTAAGACTTGTGGACTTCAACTCCCCAAATTCCCGAGCTAACATGACTGGAGGAGGAGTTCTGGGAGTTAAAGTCCACCAGTCTTAGAGCTGTCAAGTTTGAAGACCCCTGGGCTACACAAATGGAGGGCATAGTTCTTCCTAAGTAGGGCTGTACCGGTTGGATTTTCAACCTGCTTTATTTTGTTCTGAATCCAGGCAGGTTTAGGGCAATTGATAAACAGAAAACAACAACTGCATGAAAAACTGCTGGTGACCTTCTACCGCTGCACCATAGAGAGCATTTTAACATACAGCACCTCTGTATGGTTTGCCAATTGCACAGTGGCAGATAGGAAAGCGCTCCAGAGGGTTAACGTCATTGCCCAGAGGATCATGGGTTGTCCTCTCCCCTCTTTGGAAGAGCTTTAGAGCTCCCGCTGCCTTAAGAAAGTTCAAAACATCCTCAAAGATCCATCTCATCCTGGGCACCCCGTTTTTTTTGAACTATTACCATCTGGCAGACGGTACAGGACAATAAAAACAAGGGCCAATAGGCTGAAAAACAGCTGCTATCCCAGGGCAGCAACTCTGTTGAATTCTACTGTATAGTGCAATATTAATGCAATATCAGGGGGTTTCAATTCAATGTGTATAGAATGTGAAGGATGTGTGTTTGCGTTTATTTTCATAGTCATAATGTATACATGAGATGACATTTAATTTTGTTGTACGAGGTGCAATGACAAAAAAAGTAAAGTAATCTAAACTAAACTAAAAAGAACTGATAGAATCATCCACAGGAATTAAAGCATCCCTAGGGAATATAAACAATGAAAATGCAGATAGGCCTAGACCAGTGGTGGCTAACCTTTTTCGGCTCCCATGCCAATTATTGCGTGTGCTCTCACTTGCGTGTGCTTGTGTGCCAGCACCCAGAAGGCAATGCGTGCTGAGCACCCCCCCCCACGCCCCCGTGCATGTGCGCCCGATTCCCCCATCGTGCACCATGCATGTTTGCGCATGCGCACGCGACTCCTCACGTGCTGCAGATCTGTGTGCATGCACATTTCAACGATCCATTTTGCTGACAGAAAAAAATCCCAGAAGGCCTCAAGAAAAAAATATATATTTTCTGCCTCATTCATAGCAGGCCCTTGAATCCTGTCATTATTCTCTCTGCTTTGTGTCTTTGCAACACAAAATGTTGGCAAGCAGGCCCCGGCTTGTCGCGCCTGGCAATTGCCTCGCCCAACATATTTTCCCCTGGTTCTCACCTGTACACAGGGAGGGCCCCCAAAATTCATTGGCTTCAGAAACTTCTCAGTATCGAAGGAATTAAATTCAGAGGCCCTTCGCTCAGAAACCCCTCGAGGTATTTCCCTGGCACTAGAAATAATTACTCTCTACATGGGGATTAATTATTGAGATTAATGAAGCTGGGGGCAAAGAATCCATTCGCCCCTCAGAGAGGCCACGGGAATGCCATTTTCCTCCAATCTGCAGATGTTTGCTTTTTTTAAAAAAAAAATCCCCCCCCCCCCATTCATGTGGAAGACATCTGGCCTCCTTATCAAAGCGGCTCCGATTTCCCACAAATCCAGATTAGGCTCCAGATTAAGCAGCCAATTCCTATTTCTCCCTTTTTGTATACTAAGAAAATCAGCAGCGATTTAGAGGAGATGGATGAGAAGCGGCTTTGCTGTGAAGTGAGTCCCCCCCCCAACCATTTTTGTCAATTGTAAAGCAATTGTGTTTGTGTGTGTGTGTCTGTGTGTGTCTGTGTGAGAGAGAGAGAGTGCACTTGTGTGAGTGAGCGACTTGCATGTGTGTGTGTGTGTGTGTGTGTGTGACAGGAAGAGATGTGCGTCTGTGAGAGGTGTATCCATGTGTGAGAAATGTGGGTGTGTGAGACGTGTTTCTGCATGAGAGAAATCTGTTTATGTCTAGAGAGATTTGTATGCGGGGTGTGTGTGTGTGTAAGAGACTGTGTATGACAGATGTGTGTGTGTAGGTGTGAGACGTGTGTGCACGTAAGAGGTGTGTGTATATACATCAAAAGGCTTGTGTGAGAGATGTGCAAGAGAGGCATGTGAGAGGTGTACATGTGTGTGTGAGCGGATTTGTGAGACGTGTCTGAGGCACGTGTGTGTGCATGTGAAAGACATTGTGTGTGTATGTGTGTGAGGGAGAGAGGTGTGTGTGTGTGAGATGATTGTTTGAGAGAGACGTTGTGTATGAGAGATGTGTGCCTGTGTGCGTGAGACTTGTGCGCACGTGAGAGAGATGTGTGTGAGACTTGTGTGAGAGAGAGGTGTATACGTGTACGAAGGGGAGACGTGTGTGTGTGTGTGTGTGAGCGGATTTGTGAGACGTGTCTGAGACACGTCTGTGTTCATGTGAAAGACACTGTGTGTGTGGGGGGGGGAAAGACTTATGTATGAATTGATTCTATGTGACGAGTGTGTGAGGTGTGTGTGTGTTTGTGGGAGACATGAGAGAGAACAATGTACCCCCTTGGGATGGCCCTGTCATTGCAGGGGCCACCAGAGGCTCCTGCCAGGCTGTGAAACTGATCCCTGTGAGGCGAGACCCTCCCTCCCTCCCTGATGCACCCCTTCCCCATTAGCTCTCTCTCTGCAGCCATGTCCGGCTGTCTGTGGCCCGGCTGGAGCCACCGGCCACTTCACTGGTGATAATGCTCCTGCCGAAATTGCCTTTCCAAGGGCCCAGGAGAGGAAGCCGGGTGCCAAACAGATAACCAGCATTCAGAAGCAGCCACCACCTCCCCTCCCCTGCCAAGGTGTGTGTGTGTGTGTGTGTGTCATTCTCACACCTGACCTCTGGACTGAGCTGATCTGCGGCCGGGCCCAGGGCTGACCACTCGCGGTATGGAAAATGTGAGCCATCTGCAAAGAGTTTCTGCAATCACAACGGTGAGGGTGTATGTGTGCTTGTTAAATACAGCCTTTCAATCAGAATAGAGCTGGAGGGGACCTTGGAGGTCATCCAGTCCAACCCCTGGTTCAAGCGGGAGATCCTTTTACCATTTCAGATAAACGGTTGTCCAGACTTTTTTTTGAAAACCTCCAGTGGTGAATAAAATAGAATGCAGAATAGGAGTTGGAAGGGACCTTGGAGGTCATCCAGTCCAACCCCCTGCTCAGGCAGCAGACCCTGTAACATTTCAGACAAATGGTAGTCCAATCTCTTCTTAAAAACTTCCAGTGTTGGAGAATTCACAACTTCTGGAGTGGAAGCCATTCCACTGATAGTTCTCTCAGGAAATTTCTCCTTATTTCCAGGTTGGTTCTCTTCTTGGTAAAGTTTCCATCCTTTGCTTCTTGTCTTGCCTTCGGGGGGCTTTGGAGAACAGCTGACCCTCTCCTCTTTCTGGCAGCCCCTGAAATACTGGAATACTGCTATTATGTCCCCCCAATCCTTCTTTCCTCTGTTCTCTACAATTACTACCAACCTGCCTTCCATCGAGGACCCGTATACTGCACGAGTCAAAGGGGGCTGTGAAAATATCTACAGACCCCTCACATCCCGGACATAAACTGTTTCAACTCCTCCCCTCAAAACGACGCTATAGAGCCCTGCACATCAGAACAACTAGACACAAGGAGTTTTTCCCCAAAGGCCATCACTCTGCTAAATAAATAATTCCCTCAACACTGTCCAACTATTTACAAAGTCTGCACTAATATTACTGTTAATCTTCTCATCACTCCTTATCACCCATCCCCTCCCACTTGTGACTGTATGACTGTAACTTTGTTGCTTGTATCGTTAAGATTTATATTGACTGTTTCCTAGTATCATTTGATTGTTTATTGCACC
>NW_020717671.1:15451-32549 GCF_900518725.1 Notechis scutatus | reverse complement strand
TACTTATTATCTTGTAAACAATTGGCAAATCAAATAAATAAATAAAAATAAATAAATAAGCCTTAGTAAGACCACGCCTAAAGTACTGCATCCAGTTTTGTTCACCACATTATAAAAAAAGATGTTGAGACTCTGGAAAAAGTACAGAGAAGAGCAACCAGGTTGATTAGGGGACTGGAGGCTAAAACATACAACGAACGGTTGCAGGAACTGGGATTGGCTAGAATTACAAATAATTCAGCAACATTAATGTCCAAAACAACACCAGATATGAATTTAAGGATACCCTGATCTTAACTAATTTAATTAGTTCTGATTAGTTTAAAGAATGTAATTTTGGAATTCTCTAAGATAACATGTGAAATTTCAATTCCGTATTCTGTGGTTTTTCATTTCTGGAAGACAAGTGGAAAGAATACTTGACAATCGATAAAGACAATTTTAATGTTCATATAACTGAAGAAGTCAAGCACTAGATACGTGTAGAACTTGTTTAAGAAAAACCGGATACCAATGCATAAAATATATGTGTATAACTTTTCAATGTACTATACATTTTTTATCTTCTGCTGTTTTAACTATCCTAAGGTTGAAAAGGCTATTTGGGGATGAATAGGTTACCCTGATCTTATTTATTTTGAATTTGCATTCTGATCCCTCATATACCCATCTGAATCTTTATCTAATGCAGGTTCACCCTTGTTGTCCAGCTTTTCATCAGACACATTTTTCTCTGATCTCTGTTCTCCACGGTCATATTTAGTGCCTTCACTTTCCAGTGGAACTGAAATCGGGTCAGGTGAGGAGAAGCAGTCGGTATTCAACACCTGTTCTGCAGTCATCCGATTATCATAGCACAGGAGTTGTGAAAGCAGAGATTTAACTTTATCATCCATGGCATAAATTTCATTTTTCTTACGGCTCAGAAACACACGAAATTCAACAAAACACGCAGCCCTAAATGAGGGCTAGATGACCTTTTGGCAGCCAAGGATTTTCTTCATGGCCCCCTTCACCTCCTTGTTGCGAAGGCTGTAGATCAAAGGGTTCAGCAGGGGGTTGATGATACAAAACATGGTGGAGATCAAGGTGTCCACTTGTAGAGAGTAGCCAGCACTGGGCTGGTTGTAGTTCACAAAGGCATTTCCAAGGCACACAATCACAACAGCGATGTGTGAGGCGCAAGTAGAGAAGGCTTTGCGTCTACCAGTGTTGGAACGAATCCGCAAAATGCAGCCCAAAATATAGAAATAGGACAGGATGATGAAGAGGACAGGGACAAGGCCCACAAAGAGGCTGGTGATGTGATTGGTCAATTCGTTGACCCAAGTATCACTGCAGGAAATTTTTAGGAATGGAGGGACATCACAAAAGATGTGAGGAATGTTGTTGTTTCCACAAAAGTCCAACCTGGAGGCCAGAGCAACGTGGATGGCTGAGTCCAGGAAGCCCCAGAGCCAGATGACCACAGACAACAGGACACACAACTTGTTCCTCATCAGGTGGGCATAGTGCAAAGGCTGGCAGATGGCGGCGTAGCGGTCATAGGCCATGAGGGCCAACAGTGCTGGCTCACATCCTGCAAAGCCAATCAGGAAGAAGGCTTGTGCCAGGCATTGGTCATAAGAAATGGTGTAGCGCTGGTGTAAGAGGTTCACCAGGATCTTTGGTACCACCACAGAAGAAAGGCAAATATCCAAGCAGGAGAGCTGGCTGAGGAAGAAGTACATGGGGGTGTGGAGACGGGCATCCAGGAGAACAAGAATTATGATCATGAAGTTGCCCAGCAGGGTGACCAAATAGGCAGCAAGGAACACCAAGAAAAAATGGATGTGGTGTCTCTGGAATATGGAGAATGCCAGAAAGATAAATTCTGTCTCCTGCGTTTGGTTGTGGGAATCCATCAGGAAGAAAATGGACAGCTGGGAAGAAAGAAATGGGCATGTGAAGAAATTAGAATTACCTATAGGGTGAGATGAATTAGATTGCTGAGCTAGGGGAGAAGAACTTATTTCTTCTCGTGGATTCTTGGGCTTTGACCTGCTGAAAAGCTCTGTGGAACATTCCTTCCAAGTTCTGCATCAGGACCACATTCCATAAAGAGGACAAGTGACAAGTTATCATGGTTAAGATGACACAGTATGGAGGTTAGATGGTCTGTGGAGGAAGTAGCAGTCTTTCAATCCTGCCTTCTCTAAAATTTGTGTCCTGAAGATGACATTATGACTCTCTAAGCTGGACCAGAACATCTCTATTTTAATCCCTCAGGAAGTCACCAGCCTACAGATAAACAAGATAATGGGGTAAATGTTAGGAATATAGTTCACCTAACAGGTATTTGGGTTAGAAATATATAAACCAGGATAGACATTTTAAAACTGTCTCTTTAAGAGCATGCTAAAAACTGCAATTGGGTGTGGTTACTCAAATGGCCATAAGATGGAGCCAGAAACCTGGGTTGTTTAGCCTTAGTCTCAGAAGAGAGTGTGAGTCAGTCTCTCTGTTTCCTTCTGTTGGAAAGTATTGCTGTTCCTCCATTTCTTCTAATTGACTGATATTACTGGAATTTGATGTAAGTCTGATACTGAACTGTTTTTTGACACTGGACTTTGTTACTGGATTATCCCTGGATTGAAAACTGACTGATCTTACCTGTGAATGACTTTGGACTGCCTATTCTGAAGTTTGCTTTAAACCTTTCTGGAAGTCAAAACCTACATTTACTGTACAGTGTCTCTGTGTGCTGTGTATGTGTATTATTCAAACACTACTCTCTATACGTCTCCCTGTATGCGCTCATTCTCCTAACGGGGAATTACCTCAACAGTATCTGTATTTTCCAGTGGGTGCTACTCCTTCCCCTGGCAACATCTTCTTCCAAAGACCACCAACCATTCATGGAGAAGGTTGTGAAGAAGCTCCAAGTTCAGGATGTGTGTATCTAGTTTTGGTTGTCATGATCTAGATAGATAGATAGATAGATAGATAGATAGATAGATAGATAGATAGATTATTAGAGGACTGATGTATGATGTGGTGGCAACTTGGTGAGAAGGACTAGAGGTGACATGATAGCAGTGTTCCAATATTTGAGTGGCTCCTACAGAGACAAGGAGGTCAATCAACTCTCCAAAGCCCCAGAAGGCAAGAGAAGAAACAATGGATGGAAACTAACCAAGGAGAGAAGCAACCTGGAACCAAGGAGGAATTTTCCAACAGTGAGAACAATTAACCAATAGAACAACTCCAGAAGTTGTGGGTGCTCCATCACTGGAAGTTTGCAAGAAGAGATCGCACAGACTTTTGTCCAGAATCATATAGGGTTTCCTATTTGAGCAGGGTGTTGGACTAGAAGTTCTCCAAGATCCCTTCCAACTGTGTTATTCTCTATTCTGTAGACACTCCAACGAAATTTCTTCATCAAATTTCTTTGTTACAGTAGGAACTGTTGTAAAAAGAGTGTGCTAGGAATCTAATTTACTCCCTAGAAGTTCAATCTTGTCTAATTAGTATCTGCTCTCTCTTCTCACTCTATATCTATCTTATTCTAAGCATTTATACTACAATGCCAAAAGGTGTTGGAAGGGAATTATCATTTTTGGATTTTTTTATTATAAGTGTGCATAAACACTAGAAATTTCTTCTGAACCTGCAGTTTTAGGTTAAAAAAAAAGTAGGAAAACACACCAGGATAAGTTTCTGGAACCCAGGTTTGATCTAGGACATACTGTCAAGATAATGAAGAGTTGTAATAGTAGCATTTATAAGATTTGGGCATGTTTAAGCCTAAAGAAAAGAAGGCTAAGCAGAAACATGATAGTAATCTTTCAATTCATGAAGGGCTGAGCCAGGGTGGGGAGGTCTTCTCCAGATGAAGAAAGGCCCACCTATTCTCCAAAGAGTCAGAAAGCAGGACAAGAAGCAACGGATGGAAACTAATCAAGGAGAGAAGCAACCTGGAATTAAGGAGAGACTTCCTAACAGGGAGGATAATTAACCAGGGGAACAGCTTGCCTCTGGAAGTTGTGAATGGAGGTTTTTAAGAAGAGATTGGACAGTCATTTGTCTGGAATGGTATAAGGTATCCTGCTTGAGCAAGGAGTTAGACTAGAAGACCTCCATGGTCCCTTCCAACTCTGTTATTCTGTTAAGTATAAGAACATCTAAAGCAGGGGTCTCCAACCTTAGCAACTTTAAGACTTGTGGACTTCAACTCCCAGAATTCCCCAGCCAGCTATTCTGGGAGTTCAAGTCCACAAATCTTAAAGTTGTCAAGGTTGGAGAGCCCTGATCTAAAGGTAAGAGAAGAACCAAAAGGGAGAAGGTTAAAAGAGAGAGATCCAAACTCAAAATAAGGAGAAATTTCCTCTTCTTCCCACCTGACCTGAGAGCTATGAAGCAGTGGAACAGCTGTCTCCTGGAGTTGTGGAAACTATCTCTGGAAGTTTTCCAGCAAATGTTGGACAGTCCTTTGTCTGGGATGGTCTGAAGATTTCTGATTTGGACAGGGGGTTGGATTAGAAGACCACCCCTTCCAACCCTTCGATTCTATGATTTTTGAAGGTAGATTTTTTTTTTTGGTCAAAATCTTTATTTGAAGCAAGTCATAGTCCTAGGAAGACACATAAGGCTGGGCTGTCAGTGGTTATAGCTGTCTCTCTTAGCAAGTGAAAATATTTTTTCAAGGCACCCAAAGGACAGACAAGGAATAATGGGTGGAAACTGTTCGAGGAGAGATTCAACCTGGAAATAAAGAGGAATTTCCTGACAGTGAGAACAATCAATCACTGGAACAGAAGTTGCCTTCAGAAGTTGTAGGGGCTTCATCCCTGGAAGCTTTCAAGGAGAGACTGGGCTGCCCTCTGTCAGAATGGTGTAGGGTCTCCTGCTTAGGCGGGGGTTGGACCAGATGACCTACAAGGTCCCTTCCAACTCTGTTAATCTGTAATCTGTAAAATGATATCAGATCTTCAAGCCAACTTTAGAAAAAGACAAAGAACATGAGACATTATTTGTCATTTCTGAGCTCCCCTAAACAGAAATTCTGAGAAGGAATTTGGGGACCCTAAATGTCAATCTCTCCTTGCCACGTCTCCCCAAAAGAGGATCATAAAGCAGCTCACCTTTGGTGGTTATCCCAGCTGGAGAAGACCAGCTGGGGCTGAAATAGGGTCATGTTCTCCCCATCTTCTCCCACTGTTGGATACAAGGAGATGAGAGCTGGCTCAGCCAAATGCCTGGCCCCAGAGCAGGAAGGGAGATCTTTAGAAGATCTTTATCCTTACAAGAGAAGCAAGCCACTTGGTTGCCTGCATGAACCATGGTAGATGGTGGGGCTTGTGGGGAAACGTACCTTGGGGTGTAGGCCCTAGGGATATTCCTGTCCTGGATCCTGCAGGGAATACAACCAGGAGGAGGTCCTCTGGGGCCAAACTCTTCTGTTTAGGACTTGCTTGCAGACAAGGGAAGCCAGACAGGGAAGTTTAATTGTGTAGAGCGAGGGGTGAAAAGGAAGGGAGCAAAGTACAGTAATTTTTCAGATTTGAAAAATTCATGCCCAATGAAGAGCAAATATTTGAGTTCAGTTCCTCTACATCCATCCTGGCCAACAGATGTCAGCACCCAACATATCTGAAAGGCAGGGTGAATGGGAGCTGACAGGTACTTCTTTTTTTAATATTTTTTTTGACAACAAACATAAACAAACATAAACCAACAGATAAAACCATCTTTCCATTGTACAGTGTGTTGGTTGGTGCATATCTTTTGTGTACAATATCAACAGTCAATTATAGATTCACATCATTCTTTTCGAGCAAATCTCAACTATTACATGACCTAATATGTGATATCATTCATTCCATTATAATCAATTATAACATATCATTATATTATCTTATCTTTACTATTATGTTATATTTATATGATAATATATTTTATTTCCCTATTTTCTTGTCTAGCCATTGGTAAAATAAATCCCAAATTTTGTCATATTCTTTATCTTCTTGCTCTCTAATTGCTAATGTCAATTTACTCATTTCTGCACATTCCATTATGTCCTTAATCACCTCCTCATCTATTGGAATTTTTTCACTTTTCCAATTTTTGGCAAATACAATTCTAGCTGCTGTTAACACATTTATAATTAAATATGACAATTCTCTATTATATCCTTCAGGTAAGATGCCCAATAAAAAAAAAATCTGGTTACAAGTCTATATGCTGTTTTGTCATTTTTTCCAACCACGTATGGATTTTAGTCCAGTATCTCTTGGCTTCCACACACATCTGTGATATGATCGAGGTATCTGATGACACTTCCAGCATTTCTCCGATTTGTTCTTGAACATCCTTGCTATTCTTGCTGGGGGTAAATGCCACCCTGACAGATACTTCTTGAATATTTGATGTCCCATCCTGGACAGAGGGAGTCTAGGACAACTTGCTATGGACAATTTGCCATGGCCAACTCTCCACAGTGAACTTACCATGGGTCAAAAGTTACATAATAGCGAAGAAATGTTGGAATAGAATCATTAAATAAAAAATGCAAAAGGAAGGACAAAATGAAGTGAACAAAAATTTAAATAATTGTTTATTTATTTTAAATAATTAAATAATATTGTCCCACAGTGAGTTGTCCCATGGTGAGTTGATTGCAGTGAGTTGTTCCATGGCAAATTGGCCATGGCAAGTTGGCCATGATGAATTGGCAGCGGTGAGTTAACCACAGCAAATGGGCCATGGTGAGTTGTCCCATTCTGCCTGAGCAGGTCTCCCACCCATGTTCTGCTTTTCTCTCTGTCTTGCAGCCCCAAAGGGTTGGGTGAAGGTTGGTGTTTCCATTGCTTGTTATGGATGGAGTTGGGTCCTTCTTAGGTTCTGCAGCCTTGTAGAGATGTGCAATTGTGTAAGTGGCTCCTCCTTTCGCATTCTTTTCACTTGATCAATACAATGTCTCTCCTGCCAAGGTCTCTCTTAGGTCCAGTTGCTTATTTCTTTTGCTTCCAAATGAGAGAAAAACCTGGCATCTGTGGGGTATTGCCTGCCCCCAGCAGCCTTTGAACCCATGAGAACTTACACATCATCAAACAGATCTTTTCTGAAAACGTTACGAGAATCTAAAGAAAATGGGGGGTTTGGGTTGCCAGATTGGGAGATCTATTAACAGGCCTCTGCATTTACTTGGGTGAGAGAATGGATAAACCTGAGGCATAGAAGGTTAATATTGCCGGAGGGACATGGTCTTCAATTGGGATCAGAGGTTCTTGTGGTTCGCCGGCAGCCGGTGTGGATGGCAAAGGTATCAGACAGTGGGGAAGAACAGGGACCAGTCTGGGAGTCTGGAGAGGACTCAGACGAGGGTCCTGCGTCCGATGCAGAGATGGGGCCAGGACCATCTGGGAGTGGAGTGCTGCCTTCAGAGCCTCCAGAATCTGGCAGCAGTGAGGCAGAGGAGCAAGGGGAGCCTGTTCCCAGTGTGCGTGTGTGCAGAGCTGCTAGAAGGCGAGAGCAGCTGAAGCAGAAGGGGCGACTCGGGAGTCGGGAGTAAGGCTGGGAGGTGATTGCCCCTCCCATCAGGGATAAAAGTCAGTTCTCAATGACGAAGACCTTTGCAGGAAGCAAAGCAGTTCAGTAATCTCCGAGTCCTCCTTGAAGCTCTGTACTCTGGTCAGTTTTTTTCTAGGTTCTTGGTTTGGTTGATGTTAGCCTTAATTGGACTTCTGTTTCTTGGCAGCATTCCACAGCACTGAAAAATATGCTCTTATCTGGAGGAACTTTGCCTAATGAGTTTTGGCTGGGAACGCAAGTAATTCCCAGCGTCACATTAAAAAAGGTTTTACTTTTAAATTCAGTTTGTGTTTTATTAAGTTCAACGAAGCCTGGGTCAGAACAGAGGTGGTATTCAGCCAGTTCGGACTGGTTCTGGCATACCAATAGCGGAAATTTTGACTAGTTCGGAGAACTGGCAAATGCCACCTCTGACTGGCCCCGCCCACCCACCCTTGGCCTTTCCTGTCCTATATTCCCTTGTTTTTTTAGCTTAGCTGATTTGCAGAGCAGAATCCCATGCCTCAGCTGAGCTATAAAACAGCTCACCTAGTGCTGACACAGAGGGAGGTTTTCGAGGGCTCCACGCATGAAGCACACTCCCATGATAGAACCAGTAGGAAAAAAATTTGGAAACCCACCACTAATGGCATGCTTTTCTGTGGTACGAGGGAAAAATAAAATACACAGATGTTTTCAAAGACACTATGTCAGAAACACTTTACTCCTAATATGGGAAAAAGTCAAGCAAAAAATTAAATGAAAATACCAGTCTGGAAGCACTTACACATCCAAATGGTATTAATTTGGGGGAAAAAATGTAACATATAAAGACAAGCAAGTCTTTTCATTTAGAAAACAGGATTTTGTCTTAGGCTTATGATTAAAAACTCAGTGGTGCCTAAGAGAGCTATTAACCTACTAGGAGATCGATCAAGTTCTCAGGGATTTCTTTTCCCTCTTTTAAAATAACCCCTCTTAAAATAATAGTCTTTCAAAACTACATTTGATTTCTATACCTATTAATTAGACCACTGATATCAAAATTAAAATTTTCTTCAAAACACACACACTTAAAAAAAAAACTTTTCTAGGGTGTTTTTCCAATGGTGCACTATTATAACATTTTTTTTTATCTTCGTTAAAACCTATTAGTCTATGCATGGTGTGAGCTGAGATATAACAAGGTTTCAGCTTTAAAATGTGAAGCAGTCTTCTCACACGTAGTTATAAAACTTTCTACCTCACCAATAGTTAACGACAGGGGTGTGTGATTCTACTGGTTCAGACCGGTTCTATAGAACTGGTTGTTATTATTCTGCGCAGTTCGGAGAACCAGTAAATCGTGGCCCTGGCTGGCTCTGCTCTGCCCCTCTCCGCCCGCCCCTCCCTGCCCAGTCAGTCCTTATCGCACATGCGCAACATCACATGCATGCCCGACATCGCTGTGTTCTTCCCTGCCTAGTCACCAAGGTATTTCTTTTTTCCCCTCCTGATGATCAGCTGTTCCTATGCTCAGCTGGGCTGAGATTCCCCTCCCTGTCTTACTGCTATGCAGTAAAGCCTCCGGAGGCTTCCCTGAGGTCCAGAAGGCTCAAAAATGGGGGGGGGGTATGCTGCAAAAAAGGAAGAAGAAGCCACACCCACCCAGTCACATAGCCACACCCACATAGCCATGCTCACCCAGCCACACCCACAAACCAGCTCACTCCGTTACACAGCACTAGGGATTCAAGCCACCAAACGGCCGACCTGAGCCACTGATCCACCACGTCCCTGTGTAACTAAGTAGTTACAGCATAGCAAGGCTAGAATTAAAAGTTTGTGCGTGAAGGTCCTCCAGTTAACTTTCTTTTTCCTATCCCCCCCCCCCCGTTATCTCTTTATTCTCCAGTTACATTCAAAGAATGCGCTAGGGATTGGAACCACCAAACTGCCGACCTTTCTGATTGACAAGCTCAGTGTCTTAGCCATTGAGCCACCGCGTCCCTCTAATGTGCCAATATGACAACTCTAATAAAATGGTACTTTGAGGAATTGTTTGTCTCGGAGTTTATTGGTTTGGAGTTGGTGAGTTGGAATGCTGACATGGTCTTTAGAACTTCCAAGAAGAATCCTATATTCTCCTGTGTCTTTCCAGGACCTTCCGAAGAGCACCCTTCACCTCCTTGTTGCGTAGGCTGTAGATCAAGGGGTTCATCATGGGGGTGACAATGCAATATATTGTGGAAATCAGGGTGTCGATCTCCAGGGAGTAGCCAGCACTGGGCTGGTTGTAGTTTAGCAACCCATTCCCGAAATAAAGGATGACCACCAGCAGGTGAGAAGAGCAGGTGGAAAACGCTTTCTGTCTACCTGAGTTGGAACGGATACGCAGGATGGAGGCAAGGATGTAGAAGTAGGAGATGACTACCCAAAAGAAAGGGGCCATTCCTGCAAATATGGTGGCTATGTGTGTGGTCATCTGGCTCATGTGTACATTACCACAGGCAGTCTTCAGCAGTGGTGGGAGGTCACAGAAGATGTGGTGGATCTGATTATCTCCACAGAAGTGTAACTTGGAAGCCAAGGCTGTGTGAACTGCTGAATCCAGGAAGCCCCAGATCCAGATCATTACAGCTGCTGTCACACAAACGTTTGAACTCATGAGGTGTGAGTAGTGCAAAGGCTGACAGATGGCAGCATAGCGGTCATAAGCCATGATGGCCAGCAACCAGCATTCTGAGCCAGAGAAGGCCATCAGAAAGAACATCTGAGCAAAGCAATGGTTGTAGGAAATGGTGTGCCTTTGGAGAAGGAGGTTTGCTAGGATCTTGGGGACGGTGACCGTTGAGTAGCAGACATCCAAGCAGGATAAGTGGCTGAGGAAGAAATACATGGGACTGTGAAGGTGGGAGTCCACCAGGATGAGAGTGATGATCATGAAGTTACCCAGAATGGTGACCAAATAGATGGTGAGGAACAGCAGGGCGAGATAGACCTGGCCGTGTGTGATGTTGGAGAAACCTAGAAAAACAAACTCAGTAACAAGAGTGTGGTTGCTGAAATCCATGGGAATGCAGGGATTTTGTGTCACAAAGATCTTAAGGATGACACCAAATGAGATTTCTTTTTCCTTTTTTCTATATAAATGCCTCCCGCACAATATTAGATCTGGAATCTTCAGGTTTTGTAAGAAAATACAAATGCTGAGATGTCCACCTCTATTACTTTTGCTTCTGTCAGTTAAACGCTTTCCACTTTCAGAGCAGCTGCTGGGATGTTTCAGAGTCCAGCTCATGCCAAAACCAGAGACATGAATGTCTTTCTCACAGCTTTGGAAATGATCCGTCTTTTGATAAAAGCCCATGAGTCGAAGCAGTGTGACCTAGCAAGGAGAAAGAAATGGAAGGGGGAGCATTAAAACAATCTAACGATCATTGATTAGGAAGCATGTTAAGATCTACCTCATGACCACATTAAGAACGAAGAAGCAGTGGAGAACTTTGTTGTTGAAATCCCTATTCTCCATTTAACATGTTTATTTTCCAAAGCACCTGAAGGCCAGACAAGGGATAATGGATGGAAACTGATCTAGGAGAGATTCAACCTGGAAATAAGGAGAAACTTTCTGACAGTGAGAACAATCAACCCAGGGAACAGAAGTTGTGGGAACTTCATCCCTGGAGGCTTTCAAGAAGAGACTGGACTGCCATCGGTCAGAAATGGTGTAGGGTCTCCTGCCTGGGCAGGGGGTTGGACTAGATGACCTACAACGTCCCTTCCAACACTGTTAATCTAATCTATAAGTTAAAATACAAAAGTGAATAAGAAAACGTTGGAGAGGAAGCGGGAGGAAGAGAAGTGAGGAAGAGTAGGGAAAAAGAAAAAGAAACATTGATTTCCGACTCTCTCTGTTGCAGTAAAATAAAGGATTAACATCAAATCACAACTTGTTTTTTTTCATAATGTGAACAAACCACTTCTATAAAGATCTATCAATCTATTAAGTAAATCCCAAGATCAAAGTTTCATTCTTTTCCACTTCAAGCACAAAGATCAGAAGAAGTTTCCATGTGGAAACAAAAATACTTCCAGTCTTTTCTTTGATCAAAATCAACAATTTTGCCATTTCAGCCAAACTCCATCACCATTTTTTCATGATAGGAACAGAAGTGTCCTTCCAACAAATGGTCAAAATTGGGAGCGTCCTATCAAATTCTGTACCTGTCAATAGTGGTGTTCCCCAAGGCAGTGTTCTAGGACCAACTCTCTTCATACTCTACATAAACGACCTCTGTGATCATATTAAGAGCAATTGCGTTCTCTTCGCTGATGATGTAAAGCTGTTCAATACCACAGACAATACTGCTACCCTACAAAAAGATCTTGACTATGTATCAGAATGGTCAAACAAATGACAACTTCAAATCTCAACAAATAAATGCTCTGTCTTACATATTGGCAAAAAAAATCAGAAAATAAAATACAAGCTGAATAGTCAAGATCTCGTTGATGACCCAAGCTCTGTAAAGGACCTTGGAATACTCACCTCTAATGATCTAAGTGCTAGAGCCCACTGCAACTACATAGCCAAAAAGGCATTAAGAGTTGTTAACCTAATCCTACGTAGTTTTTTCTCTGGTAATATCACACTACTAACCAGAGCATACAAAACATTTGCTAGACCAATACTCAAATACAGTTCATCAGTCTGGAACCCTCATTACGTATCTGATATTAGCACAATTGAGAAAGTCCAGAAATATTTCACAAGAAGAGTTCTCCACTCTTCTACTCGTTGTAGAATACCTTATGCCACCAGACTTGAAATTCTAGAACTAGAAAACCTTGAATTACGCCGCCTTCGGTCCGATCTAAGTATAGTATATAAAATCATACATTGCAATGTCCTACCTGTCAATGAATACTTCAGCTTCAACCATAACAACACAAGAGCACACAATAGATACAAACTCAAGGTTAACTGCACCATACTTGATTGCAGGAAATACAACTTCAGCAACAGAGTGGTCAATGTCTGGAATCCTCTACCTGACTCTGTGGTTTCTTCCCCAAACCCCAAAAACTTTAACCTTAGACCTCACCCCTTTCCTAAGAGGTCTGTAGGGGGCGTGCATAAGCGCACCAACGTGCCTACCGTCCCTGTTCTATTGTTTCTTTTATTTTTTCTTATATGTATCCATGTATTCATAACTAAGCTTTTACTTATATCTATTATCTTGTAAGCAATTGACAAAAATTAAATAAATAAATAAATAAATAAATAAATAATAAATGAATGAATGAATAAATGAATGAATGAATGAATAAATAATTTTTTGTGAGTGCAGTAGTCTTGCTGCTGTCAACATATATAGTAACACAGTTCCATTTTTTTTCTCCAGGTCTTTTTCCATTAAGCTCCAAAGGAAAAAAAAATTCTGGTTTCATCTTTATCTCCATTTTCAAAATTTACTGGATTAAAATTGCAATCCCTATTCTCTGCTAGGTCTGACTGTTGGGGTGTGTCCCATTCCCTATGGGACTTCTACGAAACCTACCTTCAATTATGTACATTGTGACATATTCAAGTATGGTAAGAATGGAAAAAAGTGGTTTCTTGGATGGGTGGTCAGTCACCAGTAGAGATCACACTGGACCAAGGACCTCACAACCCTCCTCCTCCTCCTCCTCCTCCTCCCATTCTAGCACTAATGATATTGCCTAGTTTGGTAATGAAAGCAATGGGTGGAAACTAACCAAAAAGCGAAGCAACCTAGAACTAAGCAGAAATTTCCTGACAGTGACAGCAATTAACCAGGGGAACTCCTTGCCTCTAGAAGTTGTGGATGCTCCGACACTCAAAGTTTTTAAGAAGAGACTGGACAACCTTTTGTCTGGGATGGTGTAGGGTTTCCTGCCTGAGCAGGGGGTTAGACTAGAAGACCTCCAAGGTCCCTTCCAACTCTGGTATTCTGTTATTCAAGATCAGCTATGAATTGGATGTCTCCTTTTGGAAAAAAAAATTTCTTTTGAGATTGAGATGTATTTTGAGCCTTGGAGATATTGTGATGTTTTGAGGCTGGAAAACATTTTGAGACTGTGGGGCAGTTATATTGATGCAGACTTGGTATAGTTGTTTGGGGTGTAGGAAAAATAGACACAACTATCTCAGATTTTATGGATGTTCCAGTATCATAAACCAGGTGGACCAGGAGGGGGAAGCCTTTTCTGATCCTGGCTTAAAACTGTCTCCTTAAACCTGGTTTATCCATGCTGTGTAACCCAATCTTTGGGCAAGGAAGGTTTTTCTGTCAACAAAATGCATGTGTAAATATTATGGTTGAGAAACACAAGCTACATTGCTTGAATCGTGCATTCCTGGTCAACTCACTTCCTTCTCTCTCCCAAAGTCTCCCTCTTCCCAATACTTCTTTCTCCTTTCCAGGTTTCACTTCAGAACCAAAGAAGCTTCTTGGATGAGAACATAGAATAATGCAGCTGGAAGGGACCTTGGAGGTCTTCTAGTCCCACCCCTGATTGAGTAGGAGACCATATACCATTTCAGATAAATGGTTGCCTAGTCTCTTTTTGGAAAACCTCCAGGGATGGATCACCCACAACTTCTGAGGGCAAGCTGTTCTGTTGGTTGGTTGATTGCTCTCATGGTTAGGAAATTTCTCCTTAATTCTAGGTTGATTAGCTTAGCAAGCTTCTCATCTTACTTTTTGGTGTTTTGGAAAATAATTTGATCCTCTCTTCTTTGTAGGTGCCCCTCAAATACTGGAAGACTGTTCTCATGTTTCCCCTAGTCCTTCTTTTCATTAGACTAAACATACCCAATTTCCGTAACTTTTTGTGTGTGTATATTTTAGCCTCCAGTCCCCTAATCATCTTGGTGGCTCTCTCCTCTGCACAAAAGTGAAATGTTTTCAAGGAAAAAAAAACCAAGGAAGTCCAGTTGTCTTTTGGAAAAGCACCTTAGGGACACCATGATCTGAATGACTGGGAAAAATAAGGATCTACATTTAGGCAGGAAAAACCAAAGGCATAGGTAGAGAATGGGTGGTACCTGGCTCAATAGTAGTTACTGTGAGAGGGATATTAGTGGACAATCGCTTAAAGATGAGCCAGACGTGTGCAGCAGCTGCCAAAAAAGCCAACAGAATCCTAGGCTGAATTAACAGAAGGATAGAATCAAGATCCTGTGCAGTGTTAATAACACTTTATAATGCCTAGGTTAAGACCGTACTTGGAATACTGAACCCAGTTTTGGTCACCATGATCCAAAAAGGATGTTAAGAAAGAGTGCAGAGAAGAGCAACAAAGATGTTTAGGGGGCTGGAGGCTAAAACATATAAAGAACGGTTGCAGGAACTGGGTAGGTCTAGTTTGATTAAAAGAAGGACTAAGGGTGATACGTGTTGCAATATCTAAGGGGCTGCCACAAAGACAGGGAGTTAAGCTATTCTCAAAACACCTGAAGACAAGACAAGAAGTAATGGATGGAAGCTAATCAAGGAGAGAACTAACCAAGTACAACCCAGAACAATTAACCAGTGGAACTGCTTACCTCCAGAAGTTGTGGAGGTTTTAAAGAAGGGAGTGGACAACCATTTGTCTGAAATGGTGTAAGGTGTCCTTCCTGAGCAGAGAATTGGACTAGAAGATCTCCAAGGCCCCTTCCAACTCTCTAGAAAGAACCCAAAAAGAATGCTAGGTGCACCCTAAAGCAACTCACCTTTGCTGCAGAAGACCAACAGCGGGTGAAGGAGAATCACATCTCCCCCTGTTCTCCCACAGTTGTATTTTCACACAATGAGATGTGATGTGACTTAGTCAAAACTCTGCCCACTGAGCAGGAAGGGAGATGGCTAGAAGCTCATTCTCACAACAGAAGCGCCACTCCTGGTTCCTGCACTGTGCAAGGCAGGTGGTGGTCCTGGAAGAAAATGTGCCTTGTGGGGTGTCCCCGGGGGGAATATTCCCGGGGGGGCCACCCCCCCCCCCCCCCTCTACAGAGCTGAGAGGAGAAACAGCAGGCATCCTCTGGGGCAAAATTATCTCACGTAGAACTTACCAACCAGGTCTAGCTAGACTCCAGGCATTCGTTCGTTCGTTCATTCATTCATTCACTCACTCACTCACTCACTCACTCACTCATTAATTAATTAATTAATTGATTAATTGATTGATTAATTCATTTGATTACTGTAGCCACCCAACTCAACCAAGTGACTCTGATGTCATAACACAATGAAAACAGTTTTTAAAAACCATTCAAACAATTTAAAAAACCCACAAAATAAATATATGGTTGATGCAGTACCGGAGTCCTCAGAGTCTGGTCAGATTCTGTCTATAAGTGCAAAACAATAAAGAACTTGGCTTAAAAATTTCACCCCTGTCATTCTTGGTTTTGGATCTGACCATTGGACTTTATTAGGGCAGCCAGAACTTTGAATTGCATCCTGAACAGAGGTGGGATTCAGCCAGTTCTGAGAACCAGTAGCGGAAATTCTGAGTAGTTCGGAGAACTGGCCAATCCCACCTCTGACTGGCCCCACCAACCCCCATCTATGCTCTGCCTCCCATTGAGTCCCAGCTGATCGGCTGGGTCTCCTTTGGTTGCCCTGCACAGGAGAACGGAGCTGGAAAGCAGGTTAGTGGGGTGGGGAGGGAAGGGGGATTTTGCAGTAACCCTTCCCATTGCCATGCCCACCAAGCCACACCCACAGAACCAGTAGGACATTTTTTTGACTCCCACCACTGACCCTGAAACCTATCAGCCGCCAGTGAGAAGAGAGGCATAACATGGCAGTGCTAAGGATCCATTTCACCGCATCCTGGACCTTCTGGTGGGCCATGGCTTCAAAGGATTCTGAAGCAAACAGATTAGCTAGACCCACTTCAGTTGGGTTTCAAACTAGAGCACCATATAGAGGCAACACTGATCATATTTGTTGGTTATTTCTAGTGGAGTCAGGGGAAAGGTAATTCAACCATCCTGCCTCTCTTTGATCTCCCAGTAGCTCCTTCTGAACTTTGATGAAGACCAAAAATGGAGATGGTATGTGTTGCATGGTCTTCCTTAATTTACCATGGTTGATTCTAGTTATTGTTAGTGGGGGATTGGCACCAAACTTAAATGTTTACATTAGGGGTGTCCAATCTTGGCCACCTTAGGACCTCACCTTCCAGAATCCTTAAATAGATCTTGAAGTGTCCAAGATTGGATACACCTGGTCTGCCTGAACCCATTGGGTAAGGTTGTTCATTGGTGCAGAGTCATTTTTTTGGTCCAGAATATGGTGGCAAGAATGGCTTCTGCATTTTTCCCTGAGCCCCACAGGGTCCCCTTCTTCTTCCTAGAATCAGGATCATAGAATTGGAACCAATTTCCTGTTTCTCTTGAATATATTGGGCTACTCAACTGAGCCCCAGCCCCAACCAGCCCAACTCAAGGTATATATGGCACCTTTAGGCCCTTGACTGATGGTGCCACCTTCCACCAATGAGGTAAAGATCAGCATTTTTAGAAAGAGTTGGAGGAGGGGCTCTACTC
>NW_020717670.1:0-41726 GCF_900518725.1 Notechis scutatus | reverse complement strand
GATCTCCAAATCCCAAGTCCTGACTGTGACTCACAAATGATGCTGCCCAGTTGCCCAGTAAAGCAGAACATGTTGCACTGGTGGTCTCATGAGTAGAAGTCCCATTCGTGTATAATTTTAAAAATACTAAATAGCCTGGATTGCACATTGACTAACCTCAATTTGGCCTCACAAACCCTGGAAGCTAAGAGTTAGGCAGGTAGTAACCATAACCTTGGAAATGAGCAGTCCGTAATTTAAAGGCTGTGGAAAATGTAGAGGCTTCTGCTTACGACCTGACTGTAAGCTCATAAAAAAGGGGTACATCAAACACCTGAAAATTAATTGGCATGAAAAATTGGATACAGCAAAAAAAAAAAAAAAAGGGAACCACTGAAAGAATCCTTTTCTGTTGCCTCTTTTTCAATGCCTCCCCTTTGCATCAGAACAAATTAAATGTACCCATCGGGTCTCCCTGATCTAATCACCTTTTAAACTGTTGTCAAAACACTCACTTGTTTTGAAAAAAAAAGAGGGATTGTTGGAAGTTGCGATTCCCCTCTCTTCTAGGAAAACAGCCCCCACCCTTTGGCAAGTAGGGCTGTCAAAATAGCTGGAGCCAGCTTACTTTTCACAACAAAGGAAGGAGAAAATTACAAGCATGAGATATAGAGGGGAAAAAACCCTACAAACTAGCTAAGATCCTTTCCTATAGAAATCAAATAGATGGCAAGCTATAAAAAAACTTGTGAAAAGCAAACCAAAAGGCATAACAGGAAACTCAGGATATTGCAACCTAATGCAACAAGCAGCTGCAAAGTAAACAAACAGCTAATATAAAACAATTACTCCTACCAAGATCCCAGGAAGAGATCCCAATCTCAAGAGACAGGAACTCACCACACACACACAAATCAAAGACTTCAAGGGTTCACACTTACAAAATCAAAGGATCTGAAGGATATAAAAAAGGAGTTTCTCTACTCACAAGATTAGATTAATCCTAGGAACGCTGTGAGATTTCTTACCTGCCTTCCTATTAATAAACTGATTCTGACTTTCAACGCAGCTGACCAAATCATTTTGCTTTTCTCCCAGCTGGGAAATTTGAACCCACAAAAGGAAAGAACTTTGCCTATTCCTTAAAGGGCACGGTTTCTTTTTTTCCTTTCCTCAATAGGTACAAAATATCAATTTCTGATTGATGATATATTACTGGAGAATTGCAAAAGCCAAACAATTTACATATGATCTGGATTGATTTTAAAAAGATTCTTGATTAATAACCACATAGCTGGATAATCTAATATTTGGAAACAACTGCTATCAGTAAAAACATGTAGATTTTATAGAAAAAAATAATGGAGACAGTGGAAGATAGAATTGGTGGTTGGAAATGAATAATATGGCCTTGTCAACATTAGGGGAGGTATCTTCCAAGATAATGATTACACTTATTATCATCCTTATTTCTCATTGCCTTGCATTATTATTTCTCATTGCCATGATCCCAATTTCAGTGATTTTGAAACAAATGAATCTTGGCTATAGAATAAAAAATAATGCTAATGAAATCTGATATTTGCCGTATATGGATAGATTATCTGACTTTTTATGAAAACTTAAAAACTGGAATTTGGTCATTGACAAACATTATAAGAACTTTTAACACAAATGTAGTAAAGAGTTTGGCCTAGAAAAATGTGCTACATTTGCAATAAAGAAGGGCAAAACTGTACAGAAATGGAATTGAAATGTCAAGTTGTCAAACCATCAAAGAACCATCAGAATGAAACTTACAAATACCTGGGCATTTTACAATTGGGAAACTTCAAGAATGCACAAGTACAAAATCTGATTAGTAAAAACAATACATTCAAAGGAACATAAAAACACTAAAAACAAAATTGAATGGTGGAAACACTATCAAAGCCATCAATACCTAGGCTATATACTGTATGTGATATGATACCACTACTGGAATTTTTAATTGGGAAAAGCTGAGTTTGAATTGAAAAATAAGAAAACTGGTGAATATTCACTAAGTAGTACACCTCTATAGCGATATTGATAGATTACACCTGTCCCTTAGAAATAGAGGCAGATTTTTAGTTTAGGTCAAACAAACTTTTGAAGAAAAAAAGCTTGCATGGACTGATTATGTAAAAGACAGCCAAGAAGAAGTGAAGGAAGTTAAAAATTGGAACTTATTAAACTATAAGAAACAAAAATTAAGATCAAAATATTTAATAAAAACATCACCGGAATACTGGCAAGGAAGAACACTGCATGGTCAACTTCTGCAAAAGATCGATAGGGCAGAGGGATAAATATAAAACCTGGAAATTGTTTGCAATTGGAACATTAAAAAACTGAAGGCTGGATTTTGTCTGTGCAAGAGCAAGCTATTTGTATTAATGCAATCAATTTTTTTTAAACAAAATCAAATGATTCAATGTGCAAAATATGCAAAGAATCTGGAGAAATGTAGATTGTATTCTCAGTTTGTGCAAGAAGACCATAAAAGCTAAGTTATATATGTTTAGGAAATTGAGTTTGATATCTAAATGAAGGAACACATCTAGTCTCTTTCACAACATTTCCTATCTGTCTGATTTGTGATCTCTCCTTGAGGACATGGAACACAGTTAAAGCAGCAAAATGGTTTTCCTTCTATTTTGGTTTTTCTGTAACCTGAAGGACATTTATCATTACACAGGGACAGAGGTGTTACTTGCCCATGAAGGAAATAAAAATATGTTTTTATGTTATGTCTCACCTTTCTTTTTTCCAAAAAAGAGGAAAGAGTCCAAACTCACACAAACACAGGCAGGCAAGCTGACTCAGTCTTTACAGAGTTAATCCTTTATACTGATAATGTCCTTGGCATTCCAACACACTCTGCCTGCCAAGTCCGAAATGATAACAAGAAAAATTACTCACTAAAGATTCCAAAGCAGACCACAAGAAACAGTCACAATGAAACCTGGAAGAGAAGTAAAACTTTGTCCCGTACAAAGTTTCCGGAGAAAACACACCCACTTTTATCCCCTGTGGGGTGTGTCTCAATGACTCAGCTCACTCTCTGACCCTCCCACGCCTCCTACGTTGCAGCTCACATTTCTTCCTACGACGCTGCCTAGGATCAAGCCAACATTCGTCCACTTGACTCCCTGTCAGGGGCTGCTCCGATATGCCCTCCTCCTCCTGATTAATCTCAGGCTGTTCCTCTCGGTTGTCTGCTGAAACCTGAGGTATTATCAGGGAGGAAGGCATTGCCAGAGAGGAAGGTCCTGGGGAGGAAGGCATTTCCTGTTCCTCCTCCTCATCTTCCGAGTCCTCTTCCTCTAACAGCACAGGCTCAGGAATCGGAGCCACAACATTTTTATATATGTTTTATTGGAAAAAATATTCAGCCTCTTCCCATCCACCCAGACTTAGTGCTCAGAAATATAAATAATTCCAGACTCATGATTGATGGAAGTCTTTTGATGAGGCCAAGAGGAAAATGGACTCCGTACATCAACTGGATGTCTCAGCTGTTGCAGACAGTGCTCCTGTTTCTTCCGTTAAATTATGTACTAAATGATGTGCTTTTTATTATTGCAAGTGTCAACTTCAAAATGGATTGGGCCTGTCACAGCCATTTTTCTCCATTTCTCAGCTTGACACACTTTATGTGGAGGAGGGAGCTTTGGAATGTCAGACCAAACATCAATAATTTACTATCTCATGGGAACCAAGGTCATCCTAACAGGTGCTGGCCAGAGAGTTACCAAGGAGATGCTAGAACCAAATTGGACAATGTGAACTGTGACAAGGAGGGAGGGAGCTGTCTAATTTTTAATTATACTGAAAGCACCAGAAATAGCCAGAGCTGGTTTGTTTTTCAACTGTGCCAAAATAATGTACTCAGTAAAGCAGTTCTTTGAGAAAGCTAAAAGTCTTTGTTGCTGAATTGGTTCGTTTCGTTTCTCAGAACCTTGACAGCAAGATGAATTATTGCCTCCAGTTCTGAAGAAAATGAAAACTAAGTAACCCAAAGTGCCATGCTTGAAAGAGACTTCTGGTCAAAGTCAGTTAGGCAATATACCTAACTTTATTAAACTATTGATTGGTATCATTCATTTCCTCAGAAATATGAAACAACAACAGTACTGCATCTCCCCCCTTAACGCCTTTTATCCTAATTTGTTTACTGATCCTCATTTATTTTCTGAAGTAACAGTTTGTTGTTTGTCCTTGAAAGGGACAGAAAGCTGAGAATATAATACATCCTTCTGTAGATGACCTTCTGCAATTTTAACTTTACAACTTTACAATCAGAATTGTGCTTAGAATTCTTCTCCCCTTACAGTTTTGATAACATATTCTCATGTGTCTGATTTTCTCAATTCTTGCTCACTTTTTCTAAAGGTAAAATACCCAATAGAAAATAATGAAATTTTGTTAACTTTATGTCAACTTCCTTGGAATATTGGGCAAAGTAATAAATCAATGTGGACATGATATTGATTCTACCTGATTAAACCAGGTGGGCCAGATGATGTCATTGTCTCTAATGATCAGCAGGTGATGTGAGAATGGGTCTGGATCTATCGTTCCCACCTTAACTCTAAGGAAGGACTGGTTTGGGAAAGTGACCCAGTTTATGATATTAAATCTTCCTACAAATTCTCCATTTTAATCAAAGAAAATCTTATCTCCGGTGTTGTTGTTAAATGAAACACCTCTTAGGAAATGATGAAACTAAACAGCAAGGAGGAAAAAGTTGGAGATAAAAGCATGTTATGAAGTTTGATTGTAGATGCTTTACAAAATGTCACCAATATGATGAACACCATCAAATAAGAAAACAGATACTCTGCACAATTATAGTACTTTCAATAAAAGATTGTATCATTGTCTGGAATCTTAAAGCTTCTATTCCTAAATGATTAGTAAGGTTTAGTAGGCTTAATCTCTGAGCAAATTTCCCACAGATTATAAAATATTTATTCCTTATGGAAAAAACATGCCAAACTTCTACAAATATAATGTCTCACTTAATATACTGAAAACCTCCAAACCTTAAAGATAAAGGTAAAGGTTCCTCTTACACATATGTCCTAGTCATTTCCGGCTCTAGGGGGCAGTGCTCCAGTGGTCATCTCCGTTACAAAGCTGAAGAGCCAGCACTGTCTGAAGACATCTCCGTGGTCATTTGGCCAGCATGACTAAATGCTGAAGGCGCACGGAATGCTGTTACCTTCCCCCCAAAGTGGTCCCTATTTTTCTACTTGCATTTTTACATGCTTTCAAACTGCTAGGTTGGCAAAAGCTGGGAAAAATAAGGGGAGGGATTTGAACTGCCGACCTTTCTGATTGACAAGCTCAGTGTCTTAGCCACTGAGCCACTGCATCCCCCTTACCTTAGGGAACCTTAACGCAAATGCTTCTTGGTGGAAATTATGTCAAAACCATAAGCAAACAGAGAGCTGCAGTTAATATTATCCATTCTTACAAGGATAATGGAGAGAGTCCAACATGAAGAAAAGATTCCAATGATCAAATAAAAGAAAATAATTCATATCCAGTTTGGAATAGACTTTTATGGGAATGACATCACACTGCATGAGAACTGGAAATGTCAATTTGGGTTAATGTCAGGGTTCCAAGTATCACCCCCAAAAGAATAAAAAATCTGAAGCAGGCATATTCCTCAAAGTACAGATTTATTAGGCCTGTCATATTGGCACATCTGAGGAAATCAGAATTTAAAGTCCCTCGGGTTTCCCCCTAGTAAACATACATTTTGTCCTCCTCCTGCCCCTTCAGAACACCACATGGCCTAATCAGATCACAGTCCAAATTTCATCTGGACTCACATCCCGCATCTTCACACCAGTGGGAATGTCCTTGGTTCTCAGAGGAAAGAATTTTATTTTGGTTACTAAGCCCTGGCTATTTCTACCTCCCTCCTCCATTCTCACAGCTTGCCCAGCCAATGTTCTGAAAGTTGAAGTAAAGCCCATAAAGTTGCTACACTGTGAAATTCCCCATGAAATATCACTACATTAGCTCTGCTGTTCCAGGCAGAGTTTACATTAGCACAGAATGCTTCCAGAAGCATATACAGCAGATCGTATATCCCACCAGCTATTTTTCCAATGAAATCAAAACAGATACCATGCTGTGAAAATAATGGTAATACTTTCCAGAGCAATAATTCTGCCTGACTACCAATGCCAATATAAAATATGCCCATCCATGTCCACTTGAAATATAGTAAGAGCTGAAGAATCCCATAATATTAATAATTAACACTTGGAAACATCCAATAGAAGGAAATTGCATGATTTTGTGTATTCATCTCTGGAGCAGAAGAATAGGAAAGTTTAGAGAAGGCAGCAATAAATAAAGAAGGAAAAAACAAGATAGAAGAAGAAGAATTTGTCTTGGAAAGAAAATGATTTACATTTTTTGTTTGCTTGCTATTGCAGCAAATCCTTAGTATATTGTGATTTCTAGAACTATACTGCCTATCTTTAACTGAAATCATGTGGTCTGATACTAAGGGAATGTTTGCCTTTTATGAAGCCTCCCAATACTAAAAAATAATAACAAACATTTAATTAAGGTAACTATTAAGGTAAAATATAGTTCAGTGGAACTACTGAAGGTAACCTTGATTTTCATATTTTGGTTTATTTCACATCCTTCCCTTACAGAGTTCCATTTTTTGTTTACCCTTTTTATTGTATCTAATTAGAATTTAAATTAGTAGCCAAATCAACATTCTGGAACCCAAAATCTTGTGTTTCATACTCAACAAGCAAGGGAATTGTGATGGATGTTTCTGTTCTTTCATGAACAGGAACTACCTGTGCAATATTGTATTGACTGAGAATAGTTGCTCTGTGAAGAAAATCATTTGTGCTTTGACTGCTACTAGGCTGTTCTGGAAATCACATTTATAATTTGGGATGAATCTGCCCAGTGTGGAGAGAATTTCCATTATTGCTGCATATGTCAGTTTTGGATTAAAATAATTGTTATAAATGTTAAAGACCAGGGTGTTATTGGTCAAGATCTGGAGATTTCCATTAATCTCTTTTACAGCAAATACCAAAGCCAAGATGTGTTGAAAGGTCTGAGTTAGTAATCTGCAAGACAATTGAAAAATAATAAATACCTTCAATGCATACGTTTACAGAGACACCCAGTTGCAATTTTAGTAACTGAATTTGATCACTATCTGAGTTCCTATAAAATACATGGGATATAATATTTTTAGATATTAACTACCATTAATTTGGATGGTAACAGCTAAATATTAGAAATATAAATTCACTGTTAATCCTACTTCTATAAAATTTGTCTTCTAAATTTTCTCTGTAACTCCATGGTAGAACTAATGCTTGCCAGTTTCAAGTCTGGATCATATTCAATGCTCTCCCAAAACACAAAACAAAATAAAAAAATGTAATGTGTCGGCAGTTTCTTTGAAAGTATCAGTATCTCCAAGAATGAGGTTTGACAGATGACAAACCCTTCTGGTGTTCCTAAACTAAAACAAATATGATTTTTCAAAGATAGTAAGAAATTGTTATCTTGAGTTAAACAAATGTCAATTTGAATTAAAAAAAAAATATTTTGGTGTTATTAGATTATAAATGTATTGTTTTATCAGGTCATTGACAGATATATCATCTATCCAACCTTCTATCTATCTTTCTATCTTTCTATCTATCTTCTATCTATCATCTATCCATCAATCAAAAAAACCCATCTTCTTCTTCCTCCCCACAAACCAGTAAGAAAACTGTATTGTCATCACTTCTAATTTCATCAGGACAGAGATGAAACACATATAACTTTCCAGCATCCAACTTCTTACATAAATTCAACAAAATAGTCTTCAAAAGGATGTCTTTGGAACATGATGTTCTCTGAAGTTACAAAACCGTGAGACATTATACCACCAAGTATGGAGTCTCCTAGTTCATGGTACTTCTGAAGAAATTGACTGAAGTCACTCCTAGTGCCTTTTGAAAAAGAAACTTTGCAAATAGGAAACAGTCCTAATATCAACATTCTAATTGTAAGATATCCAAATCGTCCTGTAAAAAATCTACTTGCTTCCCCCATCACTGATGGGATATTCTGCAGTCAGGATTCAGTTGGCAAGCCAAAGTTGCTGAGAACAAATTTTAGCTATTGAACTTCAACTCTTCTGTATGCATTCCTTCAAACACAAAATAGAATGTTTAAAGCATTCTTTGCTCTTAAAGTTTCAGGCTAGTCATGCCCTGATGTATTTTACAGGAATTGCCAAATGGAAAGGAGAAGTCAGTCAAGATTCTATGGGTAAGGCAGATGATTACCTCACCAGAGCTCTTCTTGATTTAAAACAGTGAGGAAATACTTTTTCCTATAGATTTTGTCCAGTTATTTTTCAACTTATTCCCAAGGTGCAATTAGGGCATTTTTCTAATGACTATTCAAAGGGATTTCAGGGGAAAATAATGTTCACCACAGATGAGTACTTCTGAAGAATGTTTTTAATAAGATTTGCATTAAGTTGAAACTTGTACATGTTCATGAGATATTAAAAATAAGCTTAGAAGTCCAAGATGACTCCTTTCTTGAGCACTCTCAATTGGATACATCTTATACAAACTTCAGATACATCATCTGTTGAATGTATCATATAAATGACATGATATGTAATTAAAATAAAGAAATTGAGATATTTATTGAACTCTGTGTGGCTTTACAAATCCCATGAATTTTGCATTTTTAGTATTGATCTGTAGCTAAGTGATTGGGCACTACATACTATGTTTTGCCAAAAATAAGACTTGGTCTTATATATTTTTTTGTTTTATAAGCACTTGGGTGAAGAGGGATATGACTAGCTCACTAGTAGGTTGCTGGGCTGTAAGTTTTGTTTCTTTATGATCTCAATGAACTGGAATGAGTTTCTTACATGTGAGTTGATGGATTCTGCATAGGGCTGTAGTTGTTTGGAGAGAAATTTGGCTAGGTTTTGTAGAGGTGAGCCTATGCAGCTGACTATTGGTCTAAGTGGGGTTCCTTCTTTGTGTATCTTGGGGAGACCATAAAGCTTAGTGAGGGGTCTATAGGTATTTTCTCAGCTCTTCTTCTGGCTCATGCAGTGTACAATCTCCAAAGGAAAGCAATCTGGTTGCTATTGTTTTCTCTGCAGTCCTAACTATCTGTTGAAGTCTGTGCCTGTTTGGTTTAATTGCTGTACCCAAGCAGACAGGTGTACAAACAGAAACATCAAAACTGTTAGAGAGCATTTCATCAAGGCTGCCATCGGTGGTTCCACCTTGAGGCAGAATTGCATTTGATTGCTTAAAAATGTGTTAATATGAGAGACCAGTCCAATAATACTATATTGCTGTATTATTCTTGTAGCCTCCTTGTTATATACAGTTAGTTCTGCATATTTGAAATGAATATGTATATATAAGACATTAATTGAAAAGTGTATCTTTAATTTCTATTTCAAATGTTAGGGAAATATTAGCATATTTCATGAAATAAAGTAAACGTGAAGAATGCCATTAACAAATTTTGATTCCTTCAAAAATCATCTTTGTTTTTATTTGTTTCTTTTTTAACATTTTTGTACCAGACATTTTTATGGTCATTCTAGTCGGCTTATATTGAACCATGAGCAAAACTCTTTGCTGCTTTACCCAATGAAGAAGCCTACTAATTTTTCTATTGTTAAGAAGCATGGATACACCATAAATGTACCTCACAAGGAGTTTCTAAAATCTCTTTTGAGAGCCCAGTGGCAGCTTTATTCCTAATAATTATCTCCTGTGCACTTGAAATGTACATTTATACATTGAATATGTGTTTAGAAAAGTGCATCTTAAATTTGTACTGAAGATGTTAGGGAAAATATTAGCATGTTTCATTGAAAAAGTAACCATGAAGAATGCCATTTAATGGTTTCTTTTTGCAAGATGCTCTTTTCTATTAAAGTCAGGCTTCAACACGATCATATAGAATTTTGGGGAAAAGATACAAACTAGTAATCCCCCACTGGAGGCCAAGGTGGCAAAGATCTCCATGGCCACCATATATTTCTCTTTGGTACTAATGTAGGCAGGAATGAAGGACAACCAGACACTGCAAAAAATCATCATGCTGAAAGTAATGGATTTGGTTTCCTGGAAAGTATCTGGTAATTTCCTGTCTAGGAAAGCTGCAACAAAACTGACAATAGCCAAAAGACCCATGAAGCTCAAGATGAAATAAAGCATCAGAACAGAACCTTCATTACATTCCAGAATGATTTCAGTACTAAGAGAGTTCATATCAACATTTGGGAAGGGGGGAGAGGTGGAAAGCCAGACTAGACAAAGCAGTGTTTGTACAAAAGAAAGGAGAAAACAACAGAAAGGGCTAGTCTTTTTCCAACTCACATCCTCATCTTTGATCCTGGCTTGGTGACCATAAATGCAAGAACCACTGTGATAGTTTTGGCCAACATACAAGAAACTGCCATGCAGAAGATGATGCCAAAAGCAGTTTGTCGAAGAAGACAAGTCATACTTGTGGGTCGACCAATGAATTACAGGGAAGAAAGGAAGGAGAGGAAAAGGGAAATGAGGAGGGTATAGGAGAGGCTGTGGTTGTTGGCCTTGACAATAGGAGTATTATGATACTTCAGGAAGATTCCTAAGACACAAATTGTTGTAAAGGCAAACACAAGAGCAACTGTGGCCAAGCTGGTCTCCAAACTATCTTCATAAGATAGGTAGCTGATAGGTTTGGGAATGCATGAATAATGGTCTTTATTTGGATAATGATCATCTAGGCACTGAATGCAATCAGCCATGTCTGAAAAAGCAAAAGTGTATGTTAAATCAAGATATTTCTAACATTACTGTACATTTTCCTCATTAAGAATGTGTGTGTGCGCGCGCGCACACACACACACGCACACACGCACACACGCACACACACACACACACACAAAGAGAGAGAGAGAGAGAGAGATATGTTAGTACAATAGTAAGATGTATAACTTGGCCAATTGCCAGTTATTCAATCTGAACAGCTGAGCTTTCCATACTTCTGAGGTCAGTAAAATTAAGACCCAGAGCAGTGATGGCAATATGTTGACTTGTAAACTGCTTAAAGAGGGCTGTAAAGCATTATGAAGTATATTGCTATGATGTAGCCTCCCATGTGCTTCATCTTAGCTTGGCGTACCTGGAGGAGAAGAATACTTATGTGTGAATCCTGTTTGATGATTTTAGTCCGGCCTTCAATACATTCATTCCTCACCATTTGGTGAATGAACTGGGCCTGTTAGGTTTTAATATTCCTTTATGTAATTAGATACTGGATTTCCTTATTGATAGGCCCCAGTTTGTGCAAGTTGGAAGAAAAGTTTCAAACTCCATCTCCTTGAGTACAGGTTCCGCACAGGCTGTGTCTTAAGTCTGCTACTGTTCCTCTTGATAACCCATGACTATTGTGCCAAATCTGCTACAAATCATATTGTGAAGTATGCGGAAGACATGGCAGTGGTGGGTCATATCCGGGATGACAGTGAAGATTCTTATAGGGAAAAGCTGAAGGCTCTGGTGGACTGGTGCAATAAAAGGAACCTGGTTTTAAATGTTAATAAAATGAAGGAGATCATTGAAGATTTTAGAAAGAGCTGGCATGGTCGTACTCCACTCAGTACCAAGGATGCAGCTGTAGAGGTGGTCAACAGTATTAAGTATCTGGGGGTGTAGATAATTAACAATTTTAATTGGTATCTCCATATGTCAAACTGCATCACTGTTTGGTTTGGTAGCTTCAATGCCTCTGATAGAAAGTCCATAATGAGAGTGGTAAGGACAACCAAGAAGCTTGCAGGAAGCTTGCTTCCTGTTATTCAGGATATTGCTTATAAGCACTATGTGCTTAGAGCTCAAAGCATTGTTAGAGACCCCACACACCCACTTTACGGTCTGGTTCTGTTGGTTTCAAAGATTTCTAGCAGGACTTCCAGATTCTGTAACAGCTTTGTTCCTTATGCAATCTGTCTGGTAAACTCACAAGTTTCATTTCTCTCTCTCTATACATATATACATCTGAAATAGACTGTGTTGTTTCTCTGTGTCATATAATATATGCAGGTATATGCATAATTTTGTATTTATTTATTTATTTTGTCATGTTTATGTGGTGTATGTAGAAGGTGGAGACCCTTTGAGAGCTGTATGCAATGAAAGTTCATTTTAATGTATGCAGATTAGTGTACATTCAAAGTGATAATAAAGTTATTAAATTCTAACTCCAAGCTTTTGCTAGGTTTCTCAGATATACCTGTTGCAACAAACACATTCAGGGAAAATTGCATCAAACATTTTTCTAATGAGAAAAATGCATTCAATTACATTCAGGTGAGGTCCATTTATTTTAATCATCAACCAATTGTTGAAATGCAATCATTGCCACTATCAATTAAAACTCAGTCGGACAAGGATTATAGTGCATAATGCAAAGAAAAGGTCATATTTATAAATTGATGTCTCCATCTCTTCTATTTGCACTATATTGGTAGTTAAAATCCAATTCTTTATGGACGATCAATAGAGGCTAAAGATATGATAAAATGTGGTGTTCCCTTCCTGAACAACTGGTTTTTCTTACAGAAAAAGTATTAATTGGTTCTAGATAATTATTGTTATTTGTGGGCAATCTACATTTAGATTCATAATCTAATACTGGTGGAAACATATTTAGGAAACAATTCATGTTCTACACAAGGACCTATGTTAAGGTAACATCCAATAAAATATAGGGTGTTCCAAGCAACTTATTATTTTTTTTGGTAAAGTTAGGTTGTTCATGTCAGATAAATTCAATATTTACAGAGATTCAAATATACAAAGTTTTTGTGGATTGAAGCCTTCATTTTAAATGCTGATGTTAATTTCAAGGACAGTTTTAAATTCAAGAGAACATTTATTTACAACCTGATATCAACCAGAAGAAGTATGCATATGGTTTGGTTTTGTACTCATCAGACATATACAAAGCCACAGATCTTCTTCTTTTTTTAAAAAAAAATGTCAATTCTTTACAAGATAATAGGTATAAGTAAAAACATAGTTATGAATACATGGATACATATAAGAAAAATTATATATATAGGGATGGTAGACATGGATGGTAGACATGTTGGTGCGCTTATGCACACCCCCTACAGACCTCTTAGGAAACGGTGAGGTCAATAGTAGACAGTCTAAGGTTAAAGTTTTTGGGGTTTGGGGAAGAAACCACAGAGTCAGGTAGAGTATTCCAGACATTGACCACTCTGTTGCTGAAGTCGTACTTCCTGCAATCAAGTTTGGTGCGATTAACCTTGAGTTTGTATGTATTGTTTGCTCTTGTGTTGTTATGGTTGAAGCTGAAGTATTCATTGACAGGTAGGACATCGCAATGTATGATTTTATATACTATACTTAGATTGGACCAAAGACAGCATAGTTCTAGGTTTTCTAGGTCTAGAATTTCAAGTTTGGTAGCGTATGGTATTTTGCAATGAGTAGAGGAGTGGAGAACTCTTCTTGTGAAATATTTCTGGACTTTCTCAACTGTGTTAATATCAGATACGTAATGTGGGCTACAGACTGATGAGCTGTATTTGAGTATTGGTCTAGCAAATGTTTTGTATGCTCTAGTTATTAGTGTAATATTACCAGAGAAAAAGCTATGTAAGATTAAGTTGACAACTCTTAATGCCTTTTTGGCTATGTAGTTAAAGTGGGCTCTAGCACTTAGATCATTAGAGATGAGTACTCCAAGATCCTTGACAGAGTTTGGATCATCAACAAGGTCTTGACTATTTAGCCTGTATTTTATTTTCTGATTTTTTTTGCCAATATGTAGGACAGAGTATTTATTTATTGGGATTAAGTTGCCATTTGTTTGACCATTCTGATACATAGTCAAGGTCTTTTTGAAGGGGAGCAGTAGTGTCTGTGGTGTTGAATAGCTTTGCCTCATCAGCAAAGAGAACGCAGTCGCTCTTGATATGATCACAGAGGTCATTTATGTAGAGTTGGTCCTAGAACACTGCCTTGGGGAACACCACTGTTGACAGGTACAGAATTTGATAGGACGCTCCCAATTTTGACCATTAGTTGTCTGTTTGACAAGAATGCTTCTATCCAGTTATGCAGGTGTCCAGATATACCATAATATTTTAGTTTTAGGAGTAGTTTGTCGTGTACCACTGAATCAAAGGCTTTACAGAAGTCTATGTAGATTGAGTCTATTGCTTTGCCCTGATCGAGTTGTGTAGTCCATATGTTTTTGCAGTGTTACATGATAGTTTTTTCTTAAAACCCAATTGTTTATTAGAGAGTAGGTTGTTTGTTTCTAAGTGGAGGATGATGGATTGGTTAATAATTGATTCCATGACTTTACAGGTGATGCAGCATCAAAGAGATTGGTCTGTAATTTTCAACTAGGCTGGGATCTCCCTTTTTGAAGATGGGGATGACTATGGCTTGTGACCATAATTTTGGCAAGGAGCTGGTCCTGAAAGATTTTTCAAAGATTATGCTGAGAGGTTCGGCTATGCCAGTGGATAGGTTTTTTAAGAAGTAGGCACATATTCCATCCGGTCTAATAGATTGTCAGATGGAGCTCCATTCAAAATTCAAGAAGGAAATACTTAGACTCTTTAGATTAGAGAAAAGATATCTTTTACTGAAATTGAAGTGGTAGCAACCATAGAATTCTGAATCTGGGAAATTAGGCACGCAAATCACATATACAAAGTGATGGAAATGTTCCCACCCCCAATAGTTCAAATGATTCTTCCAATTAAATGTTGTGAATATGATCATGTGGACATCTTCAGGTGGTGATGAGGCCTCTGTCCGTTGACCTTGGCATATTTTGATAAATGTTTGCAGTTGCACAGAGAAAAGAAAGCTAAGTGAGAAATAGAAACCTAAGCAAGAATTTATACTCCCCCTCCTCATTTTACACAACACTAGAATGTAACACCTCCAGCTTGCTTCCCAGACTTTACCCCCTCCTCCCCCCGTTACTTATGGCAGCCAAAAGATGCAAAGCAATAGTAGAAGATCTTGAAGGCTGACATTCGGCCCTCCTAGAAAAAAGACGTTAGTCCTACAAGAGAAAAAGGAACATAAAAGATACTAATTAATAATCAGTTAAATAAAATGGATACATTTCTAGGGTTTATCAGGATACTTTGTATGAAAGGCTTTGATCAGCTTAGGGGCTCCAACATCTTTTTCATTGACCTACTCAGCTTGGGAAGAAGGGAAGTGTTTTCAAGCTACGAGATATTGGAGCCCACCCCTCCATTTGCGAGAGTCCAGAATTTCTTTAACTTCAAAATGTTGTTCACCTTCAATCAGCAATGGTATTGGGGGATCAGGCTGGGTCGGTCTTAAACCAGAAGTATGTTCAGGTTTTAATCATGGGTGGATTCGTCGAAGAGTTTTCGGTAATTTCAGTTGGACCCTCACAGGATTTACAATCCGTTCAATCGTGAAAGGACCCACATATTTAGGACCAAGTTTCTTCGACTTTTGAGTGGTTTGTAGATATCTGGTGGACAAGAAAACTTTGTCGCCCACTTGATATGGTTTCTGTAGAGTTCTCTTTTTGTCTGCAAACTTCTTATGAGATTGATGTGCGTCATCTAATGCTTTACAAGTGACTGGCCAGTTAATTTGGAGTTGAGATATCCATTCGTCTAATGACTGGATGTTAGGCCTTTCACGAGGAAGTTCAGGTATGGGTACAAAATCTTGTCCTGATGCCACTTTAAATGGGGTAAACCCAGTACTACAGAATTATTATATGCCACTTCGGCAAATGGCAATAGGTCGGTCCAATTATCCTGCTGATAATTTATGTAACATCTAAGGCATTGTTCTAACACTGTGTTATTTCTCTCACAGGCCCCATTGGTTTGAGGGTGGTGGGTGGAGCTTAAGCCTTGGGCGGAGCGTATTTACTTCAGGAACTCCCTCCAAAAGTTCGAGGTAAATTGAACCCCTCTGTCAGAAATAATACGTTCAGGAACGCCATGTAATCTATAGATATGTAGTATAAATAGTTTAGGCAATGTTTTTGCAGATGGAATCTTGGAACAAGGTATGAAGTGTACTTGTTTGGAAAACAAATTGGTTACCACCCAAATAACTGTGTTTTGGGTAATTCCACTATGAAGTCCATAGAGATTTCCTTCCACGGAGCCGTTGGTCTAGCCACATTTTGTAACAGCCCTGCTGGCTTACCAGGAGGTCTCTTTGCTGATGCGCAAATTGAGCAGCTAGCCACATAAGTTTCAATGTCCTTCTTCAATGTGGGCCACCAGAATTGTCGCTTAACCAGGTGTAAGGTTTTCACGAATCCAAAATGGCCAGCCGCTTTAGAATCATGAGCTTGTTGTAATATTTGGCTTCTCGGTGTTTCTGGTACATACAACTTCGTTCCCATCCAGGCCAAACCATCTCTAACTGTACAGTTATTCGAATGAGACAGGAACCAACCATCAAGTTTTAGGGCTTCTTTTAATTGTGCAGTCAAATCATTCGATAAATCCACTTCTTGTTTCTTCTTTTGAGCTCTAGTCACCACTGGGGCGGCTAGCTATTTGGTTGAGACAATCAGCCGTATCACTTCCTGGTGAACACTATTATATTGAGGCAGTCTAGATAAAGCATCTGCCATGAAATTCCTCCCCCCTGGAATGTACTTCAATGAGAAGTTAAATCACTTAAAGTACTGGGCCCAGCGAACTTGTTTAGGGGACAGCTTCCAAGGCGTTTTTAAGGCCTCCAAATTCTTATGATCAGTCCATACCTCAAACGGGTGTTTTGCTCCTTCCAAGAAATGTCTCCAAGTCAATAGAGCCCAGCGAACTGCAAAAGCTTCTTTTTCCCATACGGCCCACCTTCTTTTGGTTTCAGATAGTTTACGGGAAGTATAGGCACAGGGTTGTAAAGTTCCTTTCTCATTGATTTGAAGTAATACCGCTCCCACGGCCACATCGCTCACATAAGCTTGGATCACGAAAGGAGCATCCATGTCCGGGTGCTTTAGCACTGGTTCTGCAGCAAACAGTCGTTTCAGCTTTTCAAAGGCTGCTTGGAACGCCATGGACCACTCCAGTGGTTTGCTAGGCCTTGGCTTCACCTCCCCTTTAGTTTTTAGGAGATTTGTGATAGGCATTGCTATCTTGGCAAAATCCGGGATAAATTGCCGGTAAAAATTGGCGAATCCCAAGAAACTTTGAAGTTGTTTTCTGGTGCGGGGGGGGACATTCCAACACGGCACGCACCTTCCCTGGATCCATTTCTATGCCCTCAGGTGAGATGCGATACCCCAAATAGTCAATTTTCTCTTGATGGAACTCACATTTGGACAGTTTAGCATACAACTTGGCGGCCTGCAGTTTCTGTAGGACTGACCACACTAGTTTCACATGTTCATCCCAAGTTTCCGTGAAGATAAGGATGTCATCAAGGTAAACCAAAAACCCCTTGTATAAATGTTCATGTAACACCTGATTGATCATCTGCATGAATACAGTTGGGGGCCCCTGTAGGCCAAATGGGAGAACGTTGAATTTGAAATAACCCATTGGGCAATTAAAAGCGGTTTTCCACTTGTCTCCTTCCTTAATTCGAACTCGGTAGTACGCTTCTCTCATGTCCAGCTTCGTGAAAATCTTTCCCTTGGCCAGGTGGGCCAGCATGTCCTTCATCAGGGGAAGGGGGTACACGTTTTCCACGGAAATAGCGTTCAAATTTCTATAGTCCACTACCAAGCGCTTGGAGTTATCTTTCTTCTCACGGAACAGCACTTGGGCCACTACCCGGGGTCTAGCGGGTTGAATGAAACCAGGTTTCAAATTTTTATCAATAAACGATCTCAGCTCTTCTAATTCCTGTGGTGTCATCGAATATAACTTCGGTTTCGAGAGCTTCACCCCAGGTAAAATTTCAATGCTACAATCTGTTGACTGATGAGGGGGGAGCTTATCTGAGGCCTTTTCACTGAACACTTCCTTTAAATCCCAATATTCCTTTGGAATTTTCTCCTCCCCCTCCAAGTTCTCGGTACCTGTGGAGGCTAACTCAACCGGATTTTGAGACTTCAACTGAGATTGCCCCTCCCTTTCTGGTTGCTGGTTGGTACATATGCGTAACGACCCCTTCCTCCAGTTAATGTGGGGGTTCCACTTCCGAGTATAATCCCAATATTAGTGGTTGCTCCATCCCAGGGGTCACAATAAAACACAGGGTTTCTTTATGCTCTCCCATGGTCATTTCTATGGGTTCCATTATGAAGCGTGCAGGGCAGCCCCCCGCCACTGATCCATCCAATTGGCAAAAGGCTATGGGCGTTTTTAAAGGTTTTAGTTGTAGGCCCATTTCCTCTACTACTCTCGTGTTGTGATGCTCTTTCAACCATGACACTCTTTTCAAATCATCATGTGGCTTATGCTGATTTTCATATACTGAGTTACACATGAGTTTAATGGAACTTGATCTCATGGACTGCACTAATTGTGCTGAGTGGAAAAAAGACACAGATAATGGCAGCATAGTAAACACCATCATACAGCATTGTTGGACTTAATTATTATCTTAATAGGAATTTGTCAAGTCCTTTCCCCAGCTCCCCATACTCCCTGTGGGTATATAAGATTCTATGAAAATTAAAGTATGTTTATTTAAATAACCCCTGTGACAGATATGAGGATGTTGTGCTCCATCAGCTCAGTAGAAAAATGTGCATTCTCTACTGTCCTGGTTTACAACTGATACCTACTTCCAAAATTTCAAGCTATTCTGTCACCTATCCGGAAAATGGAAAATTGTTTTTGGAAAGGAAATAAATCATTTGCAATTGCAATGTTTTGGGTATTCATATTACATTTGCTTCCTGGAAATGTCTGCCACATTTGTTTTGCAAAATGACCCAAGCATTATTCTTCACAAATATTATCAACCAGGAGAACACCTTATTGGTGCTATAGTTTCGCAGTATATAGTTGTTTTTGAAAAAGCCAAATTCACAAGGCATCCCTTTCACGATTTGATCTCTGAATTCATGTAAGGAACTGAAATTTGAAAGCCATAGAATGATTCTATTCTAATAAAAATTAGAAAGCATAGTACTAGTTGTTGAATTTTCCACAACATAAATATATTTGTATCTATGTCATCTATATCTATATTTAAGAAGGAAGGAAGGAAGGAAGGAAGGAAGGAAGGAAGGAAGGAAGGAAGACAGACCATAGTGATTTGTTTCCTATCTGCATTATACATTGTTTGTAATCTAAAGATTTCCAAAGAGTTTTGGTACCTGTGAGAATTATGAGTAGTTTCTACTTTTTAATAATTTCCAATCAAATAGAAATAGAAAGAGTGCAGTCTTTCTCCTGTTTTATTTGTGGGTGTAAGAGAAAGGTAAAGTGAGAGGAAGATGGAAAAAGAGAAGGAGAAAAGTATGCATATATTTTAGTTTGTGTGGGGTAAATTTATTACTGCTAACATTCACACAATACTGTCATTGTGCTGGGTAAAGGTACAAAATCACTCTTCCTTGACATCCTTCTTAGTTCAGTATGACATTAGCAGACACGTCTTGTATGGAACGCAACTGATCTTTTCTCTGAACCAACTTGACAGTATATATTTCTGATTTTTTTATTTTCCCTTTAGTTCAGTGACTCAGGCTTACCAACACGTGGTAGCCTTGGTGTTTGCTGTAAAGGAGATTAATGAAAATGCCCAGATCTTAACCAATGACACCCTAGGCTTCAAGATCTATAACACTTATTATAATGCAAGATATACTTATGCAGCCACAATGGAACTGCTCTCTACTCCAAGTAGATTCATCCCTAACTATAAATGTGACCTCCAGAATCATCTGATAGCTGTTATTGGGGGACCAAACTCTGAGGAATTCCTCGACCTAGCAAACTTCTTGACCATCTACAAAATTCCACAGGTAACTGACTTCCATTAGCGTTTCATAATCTTTCTTTTTTATTTGAGATCATCAGATAAAGTACACCGTATTGGATAAAAATAGTACATTGTATGGGATAATAGGGTCCTATATAAGCATAAATTGAACATAAATGGTTTTATGAGAGAGTACAGAAGAGACACATTTTTCCTCCTGATTTTCTTCATATCTTTTAGCTTGGATATACCTCTGCTCCAGAGATGAAGATCCAAGATAATATCTTCCACTGGATGTTCCCAAATACAATTCAGCAGTACAGGGGAATTCTCCAACTTCTATTGCATTTTGGATGTACATGGATTGGAGTGTTATATATTGAAATTGGCAAACTGTCACAAATATTTCTACAAAATGTGCTTCCCATGTTTTCCAAAAGTGGTATCTGCTATGATTTCATAAGAAAACTGTCTGATGGCTATCTTACTGACATTGATAAACTAGCAGAAGGGATTCATACAACATTACTTTTTCTCTTTACCCGCGTGTCTAATGCAGTGATTGTTCAGGGTGAATTTCAAAGTATAGTATCCTTAAGGAATTTCTTCAAAATAGCTGAATTTGTAGAAATGCCAGTATATTCAAAAGTCTGGGTTATGACATCAGATGCTGATTACATATCCATTCCCCTTCAAAGAAGTTGGGACTTAAATTTCCTTCATGGATCTTTATCCTTGGCAATTAATTTCAAGGATGTCTCTGGCTTCCATCAGTTTCTTCAAGCAAGGAATCCTGCTTCAGAAAAAGAAGATGGCTTCCTAAGAGAAACCTGGCAACAAGTATTTAATTGCTTCCTCCCTGGTTTTACCGGTGTCAGTATGAGTGAGGACATTTGCACTGGAAAAGAGAAGGTAGGTTTTGTCCCTATGTCTGTGCTTGAGATAAGGATGACTGCTCACAGTTACAGTGTCTACATGGCTGAATACTCCATTGCCTATGCTTTTCATGCCCATGCCAGTGGACAACCAAAGGTCATATGCAAATCATTGGAGACAGAATGTTCATCAACAATTATGGAAGGTAACTTATTCACTAAACTAGTAAAGTTGTTTGTAGCATCCTTTCCTTGCAATCATAGAACCAAAGAGATGGAAATGACCTTAAAGGTCCTTTCATCCATTTCCTGCCAATTTCCTAATTTGTTTTTGTTTTTATTTTCATAGAATTATGGAATGAGATGGGTGCCATATAAACTTTAAATTAACAAAGAAACAGACTCTGGTAAAGGTAAAGGTTCCCCTTGCACATATGTGTTTGTACTTTCCTGCTCTAGGTGAAGGTGCTCATCTCTGTTACAAAGCTGAAGAGCCAGCATTGTCTTAAGATGTCTCCATGGTCTTGTGACCAGCATGACTAAATGCTGATGGCGCTGAAAGTTACCTTCCCATCAAAGTGTTCCCTATTTTTCTACTTGCATTTTTACATGCTTTCAAACTGCTAGGTTTGCAGAAGCTGGGACAAGTAACTGGAGCTCACTCCATTATGCAGTGCTAGGGATTCGAACCACCAAACTGTCAACCTTTTTGATCAACAAGCTCAGCATCTTAGCCACTGAACCATCACATACAAGCTCAGTGTCTTAGCCACTGAACCACCATGTCCCCTAAAGAGACTCTATTTAGTATCAGGTATTCTCTACAACTTTTACGTAAAATCCTTGGAGTAAGGAGATATAAAGCTCTTGCCTCATTTCATTATTTATGCTGGTTTGTTTTTTAACTTCTCTTCTCTGGTTTGTTTTATGTTTTATAATGTAGTAAGGGACAAACGCCAGATTCATTTGCCATGAATCAGTTGTGGGATTGTTTATTGATTGGGCTGATTGATCTGTGAGTGGTAGCCAATCTTCTAAAAATTTTCTGAAAGATTAAATCATATGGAATGAGTATACACTATTTGTTTTAATCTTTACACCACATTTTATTGCTTTCCATTTTCCTGTTAAGTAGTTAAATGCTCTGAATCCTTTTGGTGGACCCCTTTTTGGGTAGATGAGATTTTTATACTACTTTCAGGTAGAGTTAATGTTTATTATTGTATTTTCTTATCTAGGATTAGACTAACCCAACATATTTCCATGATATGATGATAGAATTTTGTTGAATGTTTATGCTACATCTTAAGATTTCAGCTTTATCCCTGTTGATTTCATATTCATATCCATATCGACAACAATATGTAATTTCTTATTGCCTTTTGGGGGGAATCATTTTAATCTTCCCAATCTACACACTGCCATGAAAGTATCCAATGATCTTCTCCACAATTACAAAGCACATGTAGCATTTTCAAGATTCTCAGCTAGGTCCTGCTCTAGAGCCTAGGTTGAAACAGTTGGTGTCTACCGTATTTGCCGGCGTATAAGACAACTTTTTTGCCCTGAAAAACATGCCTCCAAGTGGGGGGGTCGTCTTATACGCCGGGAGGACTCCGACTCCCACTTCGAGCTTGAGTTGCAGCCGGGAGGGAGGCTGGGGGGGGGGAGCGGTGTGTGTGTGTGTGTGTGTGTGTGTGTGTGGCGGGTGTCACTCGCCACGCGCTGCGCAACCTTTCCCCCTCTTCCTTCCTTAGCGGTGTGGGGAGGAGAGGATTCGAAGATCCTCACGTGCGGCGTACTTTTCTTTTTCTTTTTTTCTTTTTGCACGCAGGTTTTGCATGCGGGCGGCTGTAGGTTAAGGATGGGGGAGCCCCCGGGTGGGTTATCAGGTTTTACGGTGCTTCCAACATGTACGAACGGTGGGAGAGCGGAGAAGAGAGCGAGCGAGCGCCCCGCTGTGTGAAATCCTGCCGTCAAAGCAACACTGGGGGAGGCAGGGTATAAATTTACCAGGTTAATGTAGCAATGGTGATTAATGCCCAGAACATTGTTTGCGGGTATTGGGGTGTGTGTGTGTGTGTGGTGGTGGTGAGGAGAGGTTGTCCTTTGAATGCGGAAAAGTAGGTGTGACCTTGTGTAGGAAAATAAAGAGATCCTTTTTAGCGTGTTTGGCTTCTTTGCCTCCCCTCGTTCGTTTTGACGTGGAGATAATGGCCTTCGGGCGGGAGGGGAAGAAAACGGTAGCTGGATCATTTCAAATTTCACTTACTCTCCTGCCTCACTTCAATATGTCTGAGCGACTCCAGATACTGGAAGACTTTTTGAATGAAAGTGTTACCTCCATTTTTTTTTTTTAAAGAGGGCCACTTGGGGAAAAAAAAAGATTCTAAGGAATTCCTTGTTTCTTGATTAAAGAGAAGGCATTGAATATACTGTTCCTTGGCAGCCTTTTCAGTGTCCGGGTTTTTGGTGTGTGTGTGTGTGTGTGTGTGTGTGTGTGTGTGTGTGAGAGAGAGAGAGAGAGAGAGAGAGAGAGAGAGAGAGAGAGATCAGCTGTATTGAGAAGAGAACGTTTCCTGTGTTCTCATTTTATTTACAACATATTTTACGCTTAATGGTAAGCAATGAAAAATATTTTTAAAACTCATTTCTAAACTCCATAGCTATTTGCATATACTTGGTTCAAAATTGGATTAGCTCATTTCAAAATTGTCCAAAGCAGAAAAGTGCATCAAAAAAAAAAAAAGTGCAAAAGTGGAAGGTGTGTGGAAGAAGGGGTAGTCTTATACGGCGAGTATATAACAAACTCTATATTTTGAGTGGAAATGTTGGGGGGTCGTCTTATACGCCCAGTCGTCTTATACGCCGGCAAATACGGTATATTTCTTCTTGCTTATTTATGTTTTATCAGTTACATTAGACAAGGTTTGTTATGCTCTCTTGAGGTTATGTACGGATGTATGCAATTGATTTTTTTAATGGCCGTAGCCACAGATTCTTAGTAGAAGGTCAGAGATGGTTTGAAATTTGTTCTCTTGCAGGTTGTTGGTTTTTTTTCAGCTTCCCCATCTAAGATACATGTCTTGCTTGCTTAACTTTGTCCTATGCAAATAATAATATCTGGTCCCACTTTACCTTCAAGGGAGATTTGCCGCCACCTGATGAGATGAAATATTAAGTTGGATAAATATACAATCTTAACTATTACTTAACATAACAGACAATTATAAGAGGAGAACCTTGTTATCTTTGGTGGCCAAAATAAGAAGGAATGTAAAAGGATCATTTCCAACCAATATATTTTATTTAAATAGGTTTAAAAGCTATTACATAGGCTTTTATGTTTTATTAAAAGATATAAGCTGACAAAATTCACAAAGTCTTTTTTTTTAAATTGTGGTCAGAACAAGAGTTACCACACCCTCATTTTTTGCTAATCATATTAGTGATGGGATGGGATGAGAATTTCATTGAAGAATAAGCCTTTTAAACATTGGGTAGCATATATCTGATATAACCTGAGAGTAAAGTATAACATATTTTTAAAAGTAGCAAAATAAATGGTCGGGGACCTCAATTTCCTATTCCCTACCTTTTTCAGTACTTGTATTATGTTAACAGCTACTATCCTTCTCTCTCTCTCTCTCCCTGTGTGTATATATGTGTTTGTGTCTCTCTGTCTCTGCCTCTCTCTGTGGGTGTGTCCATCTCTGTCTCTCTCTTTTGCTCTCTCTCTCTCACTCTCTGACTGTATCTCTCTGTGTGTCCATCTCTCTGTCTCTATCTCTCTCTGTCTCTGTCTGTCTCTCTCTGTGTGTGTGTTTGTCTCTCTGTCTCTCTCTCTCTCTCCATCTCTCTGTCTCTCTCTCTCCATTTATATGCCCCCTATTTCACTTACATAATAAGGGAAATCACAATGACCTCTGATGTCATTGTATCAATAAGCTTACAAAACCTGTCTCCATATACACAGGGATGAATATGTGTAGTTTATGAATAGCATTAAAATTGCAATAAAAAGGATTAAAAGGTGCTTCTCTTACTCTCATTTAGATGTATCACTTTCTTAGATATGTTTCATTCAATGACAGCAGTGGAAGAACTATTTCTTTTGACCAAAATGGAGAGTTAGTAGGAGGGTTTGATATCATCAACTGGATCACATTCTCAAATCAGTCTTTTCTTAGAATCAAAATTGGAAAGCTAGACCCACAAGCACCCTTAGACCAAAGATTGACTATTTCCGAAAAGGACATTGTCTGGCCAACCCAGTTCGGAAAGGTAGGATCCAAATTGTTTCAATATCTCTTTATTTTCTTATTTAAAATTCAGTGAGCTTCAATGCTCAACTTAGAAAATTGAATATTTTTAATAAACAAAACTATCATAGTTTCTATATCTGTCAATTATAATTGTTTTGCCAAATATTATTCTGATTTTTTTTTACCTTGCTCCTTCAATTGAACAATATTTCATGCAAGTACTTTTGTCACTGACTAGCGGAAGAACTCTGATGGCAACAATGATTGTATTGTGAAGCTGTCAACTTTTATTTGCCTACCAAGGTAGAACACAAATGGATCTCTTTTCTCTTTGCTTACTGTTGGCTCTCATTCAGCAATTTAGCAAACTCCCCAGAATAATTTGAGCTATATTTCTTTCCAATAATAGCATAAGTTATGGAAAATTCACCAAGATTATCTACAAACTCTTTCAATATGATTGAGGATTGTAGAAGATTAATTCATTAATGGAATAATTCTTCTCCCTAAGATGTATTTTTCTAGTGTCCTCATTCTCAGTGATACAGGAAGGAAGGTGGGTTTTTCTTTTATCAATTTCCAGTCTCTCTGCAAAAATGTAGATTAAATCCACAGAGTACAATGAGAAGTATTAGGTCTGCCTTATTCTAGTCTGTTCCTTTAGACAAAAAAAATGGGAATATTTTTCAGTTGGTAAAAGGCATGCCTGAGCTTTTTCTGATTTTTGCATATTTAATCCAATGCTTCTTCTGTTTGTGGACAGGAACAGCCCATTTCTTTGTGTAATAAGAAATGCCAGTCCAGTTTTTAGACAAAGCCCAAAAGAAGGAGAGCCCTTTTGCTGCTATAATTGTACTCCATGTTCAGAAGGGAAGATCTCCAACCAGACAGGTAAAAAGCCTTATCAGAATATGGGTTATATTTCAACATTTGGATATTACAATCTATCTTTAGGATAGCATATAAAGACCTCCTTCCATTTATTTAAAAAAATAGAAATTGACATCCTTTCCTATAACTATCATTATTTGGATAGCTCCCAAACACAACAGAGTATTTATAGTCATCCAAAATGTGATCTTTAGGAAGTGTCCCAAAAATATGTGATTATGAGTGAAAAACAAGACAAATTAGACCCATATTGCTTCCTGGTGACATCTGGTTGTAAATAAAGGTTCACCTTTCTTTAATACTGTCTCAGAAATTAGCAACAAACTGGAAATGAAGTTTCAATCTTCAAAATCTCCCTTTGTATCATTTAATCTCTGGAATTGTTGAATTTAGCACATGAATGCCCTATTTAAAAATAAATGCACTCTGATTGGTACTACTTATATTCTTAGGCATTCATGGGTGCTTGGATATGATTTGAATTAAACTTCTACCACTTTTAAATTGTGAATCTAATTTTGAATTATCCACACATAAAATCGCACAGATTACAAAAAAAAAAATGGCATGAAAAGGGAGCAACAATGGTGTATTGGAAGTTCCAAAATAATACCATTTGCCTTCAAGAAACAACTGATGGAATTATAAAACAGAAAAGAGGGAAGAAGATAAAGTGCCCTGGGATTTTACAATTCAAACAGGCAAGCTCTTGCCACATAACACCTCAGATTTAACAACTGTTAGTAAAAACATACAAAGAAGTCTGACTAGTGGACATGGCAATACTTGGAGACAGCAGAAGAGAAAGACCTGGAGAATATAACACAATGACCTGCAAATAGAAATAGAACTTGTGTAGCAAAAGAAAATGTATTACCAATAGTTATAGATGCCTTGGGTGCAATCCCAAAACACGTGGAGCATCACTTGAAGACTATAGACATTGACAAAATCCCCATTGGTCAATTGCAAAAGGCAACTCTACTCAAAATAGCTTACATCCTGCAAACATCCAGGGCCTTGGTAAGGACTTGATAGGTAGACAAAATGCTAAATCCAGTCTGAACATCTGGCTGACTATGCAATGATAGATGATGATGATGATGATGATGATGATGATGATGATGATGATGATGACAAAAAAAAAGTCTGGATAGTGGACAGGGCAGTATATGGAGACAGAAGAATTTAAAAGAAAGAACTGAAACAAAATACAAAGATGTACAAATAGAAATAGAATAACTGTAGTAAAGGCAAGCAAGGATACTATCAATAGTAACATGTGCCTTTGGTACAATTGCAAAACAACTGAATCACCACTTGGATACCATTACCATTGACACATTCACCATCAGTCAATTGCAAAAGGAGGCTTTACCGGCAACACCTTCCATCCTGTGACAATATCTGTAAGACCATCAAATATCTTACATCTGCCTATTGCAGTTTTTTAAGAAGGACTTGATAGATAAAAATGCCAAATATAGTCTAAGTATCTGGCTGACTGGTTATTACTACCGTGTTTCTCATATAATAAGGCCGGGTCTTTTTTTTTTTTTTGAGCCCCGAAAAAATGGCTAGGCTGTCTTTTCGGGGGTGACTTAATCCCCCCTCCCTTGCATCTTTGGGTGGGCGGGTGGCGACGGCTTGGATGTTGACCTCGGCGTTGGTGGGGCACTTAGTATCGGGGTCAACGCAGGCAGCACCATATCCGGGTGTGCAACAAAAGTACTTCCTAACGGCAAGCCCCCCCCATTACCCCCCCCATTCCCCCCCATTTCACATGTTTTAATATAGGCCTTAATTTGGGGGAGGGGCTTAATTTCATTTCATGCCTATAAAACATGCTGGGACTTCCTATTGGAGGAGGCCGTATTGTTGGAGAAACAGGGTAATAACAGCAATAATAGCAGCAGCAGCAACAACAATAATAATAACAACTACAACAACCCCCAGTAAGACACTACCTTGATGTGGTTGTGGGGCTTGTGTGCTCTGAAGAAGCTGAGAGCTATGCCAGAGGTTCAACCATCATCAGAGGAGTCAGACAAAGAGTGCCTCTCCCATAAAAAAATATATATATGGTGAAATGTAAATTTCAGAAAGCCATACTGGCTGGGATGCCACTGGATTAACAAGGACCATGCTAGATGTTGGAGTTCCTGGATATCTGGTGAACAATGGGCTATAGGACTCAGGATTGTTTGCTCAGCAACCAGGACCAGCAGCTGCAGAACTACTGGAAGAAAAGGTGTTTACCCATCACAAATATACAGTGATTGAAAACAAAAAAATAAGAGCAAGCCCAACAAAAAGAGGATATTTGAAATGAATGTATATGTTCTGAAAAGAACAACACCCAGAATCAGAAATAAAAGAACAGAGGCTAGCAGATCAGTATTATGTCAATTCATAATACTAAATAAAGTATTCAAAGAAACAGTATTGGAAGAACTGCCAAAGTTCACCCAGAGCAAAGAAACCAAGGCCTTGCCAGAAGTAATTCAGAATATAGAGGCAAACCAGGGAAAGTTGTAGTAGAAGAATCCAACAGAGACATACAATTGTTTTCATTTAGAAACTAGGCACCCACTCCTCTCTCACAAAAAGATTACAAAACCCTGTAACAAAAGAAGTAAAAGAACTGAAACAAAGAATAACTGAGGTTCTAGAACAGCACAAAAACAACAGAATAAGGCTGCCTGCATTGAAGCTTTTTTCTAAAGAAACAGCTAGCACAAGCAAATACTACAATATCAAGCAGAAGCACCAAGTCACCGAACGAAACAAATCAAATAATGAACAGCACAGCTGCAGTTGTAACTGAATACCTGGGATGCAAAATCAACAGAGAAGAAAAAAATCTAAACAGTGCACCACAAAAATAAAATTTGGGATTGGAAAATAAGATTAACAAATTGAGATCATATACAAGCAAGTTCAAATAGATGAAAGAAAAGAATCTGAAGTACAAGAAGACCAAAGAATACCTAATCAAACAATATCACTTAGAAACAAAAAAGATCAAGGAAGCATTGAAAATAATAAAGCAGCAAATAACAGCAATAGCCAAAAAGATTAGCAGATACGAAGCTTAAATTGCAAATTATAGGCAGAACCTCCAATTTCAATCCAATCACAAAATTCTATTAATCCATCAATGGAGAACCTCCAGTGAATCAGTCATAACCTGATAAGGAAGAAACAGTGCAGTTCTGCACGCAGATACGGGTTAACCCAAACAAATACAACAAGAATGCAGCTTGGTTAAAAGGCCATAAAAAGTGATCACATGACATCAAGACATAGCAACTGTCACAAATATGAACCAGTTGCCAAGCATCTGAATTTTGATCACCTGGCCATGGTGATGGTGCAATGGTCATAGGTGTGTAAAAGAGTCATAAGTCACTTTTTTCAGGGCCATTGTAACTCCAAACAGTCACTAAATGAACTTAATGTAAGTCAAGGACTATCGGTATCTGTCATAATGTATTAAAAAAAAGAAGAAAGAAAAAATGGATATGCAATTCAAAGAGCTTTTTTGTATTTTTAATGGGGGAGAATATACAGACATGTCAGAATAATCATGATTTAACTTACACTTTTGCTTTTCAGATATGGGCAATTGCTTTCAGTGTCCAGATGATCATTACCCAAATAAAGACCATGAGTCATGCCTTCCTAAACCAATCAGTTACCTATCTTATGAAGGCAATTTGGGGGCCAGCTTGGCCACAGTGGCCCTTGTGCTCTCCTTCACCACAATCTGCATCCTAGGGATTTTCCTGAAGTACCACAACACTCCCATTGTCAAAGCCAACAATCGCAGCCTCTCCTACATCCTCCTCATCTCCCTTCTCCTCTCCTTCCTTTGTTCCCTACTTTTCATTGGCCGACCCATGAAGGTAACCTGTCTCCTTCAACAAATTGCCTTTGGCATCATCTTCTCAGTGGCGGTTTCTTGTATGTTGGCCAAAACAATCACAGTGGTTCTTGCATTTATGGCCACCAAGCCAGGATCAAAGATGAGGATGTGGGTTGGAAAACGATTAGCCCTTTCTGTTGTTTTCTCCTGTTCTCTTGTACAAACACTTCTTTGTGTTGTCTGGCTTTCCACCTCTCCCCCCTTCCCAAACATTGACATGAATTCTCTTAGCACTGAAATCATTCTGGAATGTAATGAGGGCACTGTTTTGATGCTTTGTTGCATGTTGAGCTTCATGGGTCTTTTGGCTATTGTCAGTTTTGTTGTAGCTTTTCTGGCCAGGAAATTACCAGATACTTTTCATGAAACCAGATCCATTATTTTCAGCATGCTGATCTTTTGCAGTGTCTGGTTGTCCTTCATCCCTGCCTACACGAGTACCAAAGGCAAATATATGGTGGCCATGGAAATTTTTGCCATCTTGGCCTCCAGTGGGGGACTGTTGGTTTGTATCTTTTTCCCAAAATGCTTTATCATTGTGTTGAGGCCTGGTTTTAATAGAAAAGAGCATCTGATAAAAAGAATCCATTAAATGGCATCCTTCATGATTATTTTCTTTTTCACAAAACATGCTAATATTTTCCATAACACCTTGAATACAAATTTAAATTGTAATTGAAGGCAGTTAAAATATGATAAACATATTAATTCTATTTGCATTTCAGAGATCCTAGGATTATGTATGTATTCATATCCTGTCTGTTAATCAAGTTAACTATTGCAATTTATTTATTTATTTTTCTCAATCCTAAAGGGAAATCAGTCAGTTAGAACCTCTGTGAAGGTGAAGTGTTTATCCCTTTCATGTAAAACTCTGTGCTTAATTGTGTGTGTTTATAAGCATTATTACTAGCCTTATTGATTGCTGCAGTTCACTCTAATGTCCTCCTTGCTTCAGATAATCTGGGTGGTGAATGAGCCCATGAAAGCCAGCACCTAACCCTCTCCTAGAAGAATGAAATATTGTGGGTGATATTTAAAAAGGCAGAATATTATATTTCCCTAAAAGAGAAATAGAGAAACATGATATTTTTAGAGGCAGAAAGCAGCCCCCACTTTTTCTTAATAGCCCACAGAAGATGTCAGCACTAAAGAGATAAAGAGCTTACTGAAGGACTTTTTAGATAGTTTTATTCATCTAAAAAGCTAATATTGCATGCAGGATGTGCAGAACTCCCTGCAACAAGTCTGAACAAAAGCAGAATGATAGGATTAGCAGCTCACCTAAGATCCAATACAGGACAGAGCCATTAAGCCAGGCATATAAATTTTAAGGTCAAAATGATTAAACTGTGAGCCAAAAGAGCATTTTATTAGAGAGATGGCAGGATTTGCCATGTTTTTACTTGTGTTTTTACCTAATGTAGAATACAAAGCTTTTGTTAATAATTGTTCCTTCAGTGAACCTCTTCTTATTTGACACAAGTATTATCAGTCGTCAGACATCTCATTGTTGGACTGGTTTCTCATATTTACATCATTTCTAATGCAATTTCCTTTCTGAAATATCCTTATCAAGACTTGGTGAATTAATCTATTTAGTGGTTTGTTTGTTTTTAAAGAAAATCATTGAAAGATTATATTCTTATACTGGGATATAACCTGGATTGGTTTTTAATAGGAAATGATCAGCAGAACCTATTTCTTTTTCCTCAAAAGATCATCTATTCTCCTCTTTCCATTCTCAACATGTCCAATATTATTTACTTCATTATGAAATACCATATTTTTCAGTGTATAAGATGCACTCCCCCCCAAAAAAAGTGTGTGGAAATGTCTGTGCATCTATTGCTGGAGCCCCACCCATCCACCAGCCCCCACCCTTCAGCCTCTGCCTCTGAGCAATTTCGCTCCTTGCAGCAAATATCAAACAGCCTGGTCAGCTTCAGCACAGCCTGATTAGCACAATCAACTGATTGTCGGTTGGATCGGGCTCCCCATGATCAGCTGTTTCAGGCTGCAGAGATCACCATTGCATATTGCCGCCTCCATGTGCCCCATTTTTTGGTTTCTGCATCCTGTTTTCAGCCTCTGCACGCCCCATTTTCTGCCTCTGCGCATCCCATTTTTCAACTGTTTTGATCCCCACCACCTGGAACAGACCAAAAATGGGGTGTGCGGAGGCCGAAAATAAGGCACACAGAGGCTGAAAGCAGGATTCAGAGGTCAAAAATCGGGTGCGCAGAGGCGGCAATAGGTGATGGCAATCCCTGAAGTCTGAAGCAGCTGATCATCAGAGGCCGATCCAACTGACAATGAGCTGCTTTTGCTAATCAGGGTGTGCTGAAGCTAACCTGGGTTTGCTGCAAGGAGGCAAATTGCTCAGAAGCAGAGGCAGAATTTTTCTTGATTTCCTCCCCAAAAACTAGGCGTGTCTTATACTTTGGAGTATTTTATACTCTGAAAAATATGGTAAATATCAATGGCTGAAATTAGATTGGTATTTGGGAAAAATAGACTTTCAGGTTTATTTTCCCTATTTTTTTTTTTTCTTGGAAAGATTTGAAATTACTAGCATTGAAGAAATACTTAGTTAAGATGGTGGAATGAGTGGAGATGTCTATATTAACTCCTTTGATTAGAGAAAAAATGTACGCTAATAGTTGATCAGAAACCCATTATAAACCTTTTTTTAATAAAATATAAATAAATGCACATGATTTCTGGTTTTGATGATTAGGAAAAAAACCTGGATGGTAGAAAAAAAAGTGAGAGTTTTTTGTAATTGTAGATTAATTGAATTGAATTAAATTCTTTATTGTCATTGTACATATATACACAATATACATACAATGAAATTCACATAACACCCAGAGACCAGACTCAACATGCACACACACATGTCAATCCCCAAACACCTCCCCACCCACCAAAATTCCCTGCCTCCTAAAAACACACAAGCATCCACACAACAGAACAAGTAATAATGTCCAACAGATCACAGATGGTGGTCCTTAAATTCATTGTTAAGTACAATTATAGCTCTGGGATAAAAACTATTCAGAAAACATGTGGTCTGAGTTTTAATTGTTCTGTATCTTCTGCCAGAAGCAACAGTTCATAAAGATTGTAAGCAGGATGGGAAGAGTCTCTGAGAATATTGTGCAACTTCTTTAAGCAGCGAGATGTGAAGATGTCATCCAGGGATGGTAGCTGGAGCCCAGTGTTATTCTGGGCAGTTTTAATGATTCTCTGTAGAGCTTGTTTGTCTACTACAGAGCTGCTCCCATACCATACAAGAATGCTGTATGTCAGCACACTCTCAATGGTGCTGCAGTAGTAGGACAGAAGTAGATGCTGAGATAGATTTATCTCCCTGAGCATTCTCAGGTAGTACAGCCTCTTCTGTGCCTTCTTTACAAGCATGTTAGCATTTATAGTCCATGAGAGGTCCTCTGAGATATAAGTGCCCAGAAATTTAAAACTACCAACCCTTTCCACCTCCTCGCCATTTATGTACAATGGTAAATGTACATCTCTCTTCCTCTTGAAATCAATTATAAATTATTTAGGGTATTTTTATGTTGAGAGTAAGATTATTTTCTTTACATAATTGTGTTGGTGTTATACAATGGGGTGCAGTCATGTTGTACAAAGAATAAAGGAAGGGGCTTAGCACACAACCCTGGGAGGCTCCTGTGCTTAGTATCAGAGTAGAAGAATGGTGAGATCCCATCCTTATTGACTGTGGCCTATCTGTCAGAAAATCCTTTATCCACAAACAAATCTTCTGGTTTATACCTAAATTGGACATTTTAAGAAACAACCTGTTGGGTGGAATGGTGTTAAAGGCAGAACTATAATCCACAAATAACAGCCTTGTGTAAGTTCTCTGTTGTTCCAAATGATTCAATACAATATGGACAGCAATAGATGTAGCATCATCAGCTGATCTGTTACTCTTATATGCAAATTGGTATGGGTCCAAAGTAGATGGAAGACTAGCCTTAATGTAGTTCAACACTATTCTCTCAAAACATTTCATGACAACAGGTGTTAAAGCTACTGGTCTATAATCATTGAGAGATACTACTACTGTCGGCTTAGGGACTGGCACTAGAATAGATGTCTTCAGGCAGGTAGGGATAGAGCACTGTGACAGGGAAAGATTGAAAATATCTGTGAACACTCCAGCTAACTCTGCAGTGCAGTCTCTAACAACTCATCCCATGATTCCATCTGGCCCAGCTGCCTTCCGGGTGTTAACATTCTTGAAAGTGCATCTCACATCAGAAGTCTGCAGTAGAAGTGGTTGTCTATCAATGGTAGATGTCGATGGTATACTATCAGTGGTAGATGCTGGAATGATGGTCATTCCTGTTTCCACCTCAAAATGGCTGAAGAATTGATTTAGCTGCTTAGCCAAAAAATCACTGCTGTTGACAAACTACTTTTGTTGCTCTGACCCCAGTGGTGGGATTCAAATTTCTTAACAACCGGTTCTGTGGGCATGGCCTAATTTGTCGGTGTGGCTTGGTGGCCATGTGACTGGGGTGGGCATGGCTAGATGGTCATGTGTCTCAGGTGGATGTGGCCAGCTGGCCATGTGACTGGCAAACCAAATATAAGTCGTCCTTGCTTAATGGTTTGGTTTGCCAGTTGCTTAGCAAGTGTTCTAATTTATGACTGACCTCCACGGAGCTACTTGACCTGTTTTTGGTGTTTTGACAGCGATGCATGCACAGACACAGACATGCACACACACTTATGACCAGTTACAACATCCCACACAGTCTTGTGACTGAGGTTTTCTGTTTTTTACCAGTTTCCAAGGCCTGGGGAGCCCTAGAGAGAGCAGGGTGAGGCCCGGGCAGCTACAAGGAGGGCTGGGCACGGCCCAGGCAGCTATGAGGAGCTATGAAGAGGGCAAGGTGAGGCTTGGTCAGCTACGAGGAGGGAAAGGTGAGACTTGGGCAGCTATGAAGAGGGCAAGGTGAGACCTGGGCAACTAGGAGGAGGGCAAGGCGAGGCTCGAGCAGCTACAAGGAGTTGCAGGGAGGGCAAGGCGAGGCTCAGGAAGCTACAAGGAGGGCTGGGCAAGTCCCAGGTAGCTACAAGGAGCTACAGAGAGGGCAAGGTGAGGCCTGGGCTACTGCAAGGAGCTAGCAGGAGGGCAAGGCAAGGCCCGGGTAGCTACGAGGAGGGCTGGGCGAGCTCCAGGTACTATGAGGAGCTACAGGGAGGTCAAGGAAAGCCACAGGCAGCTACAAGGAGCTACAAGGAGGGCAAGAAAGGCTTGGGCAGCTACAAGGAGGGCAAGGTGAGGCCCGGGCAGCTACGAGGAAGGCAAGGTGAGGCTTGGGGAGCTATGAGGAGCTACGAGGAGGGCAAGGAGAGACTCATGCAGCTATGAGGAGGGCTGGGCGAGGCCTGGGGAGTTAAGGGAGCTACAAGGAGGGCTGCAGAGGGCTGTGTGAGGCCAAGTCAACATCACTTTTTGCCCTAATGGCTAAGTATTAAAAAAAATATTCCAAAACAAAAGGTAGTTTATTATGTCATGTCTTTAATGCTTAAATACAAAAGGTACACAAAACTATATTGTTACATTTTAAAATATTAATCAAAAACTATTACATAACAAAATTTTACAAAAAACAATAAACTTATTTAAAATACTGCCAAATTGCTTTTCTATTATCATCCTGAGTTACACTTTTCTTGTGTTTTACACGAGCATCATCAGCTGTGTGATGTGCCCGTAACTACTTCTTTACTATAGGAACATGGTCCCATTCTTGCAGAGGTAAGCCAATTAGACTGATAGTCAGGAGGTTTGTAATATTGGAAACTGTAAGGTGACTTCTGCCCTCTGAACATATTATGTTCATCTGCGAGAAGCCCCTTTCTGCCTCTGCTGAACTGACTGCAATAGTTTTAATAATATTTCTAGCCTTTTTAATGCTGCAAGGAATTGTATATTTTTCTGGATCTTTTAATACATTTTCTATGAAATCACGATAATCATTAATATTGATTTCATGGTTGAAAATTTCACCAAATGCAACCAATTGTCCTTCAGTTGCTCTCCATGGAACCACCACTTCTTCAATGTTCCAATAATCTGGCTCCAAATAATTTAGAAATTTTAATTGATCAATGTCTTTAAATTGGCAGCCTGTTTTTAAATGTTTGCAATCCATCAATCTTTTCTTCAAATTAGTTACAATGCTTTCTATAAGTTTTTCATGAGGTAGTCCCACAAATTGATGATTTTGTATAAAATTTATATTTTTAAAGGTTTCTGGAGTAATTAATTCATCAACCTTTTTTCATATGCACCCTTTTCCTCTATAAGCATTTCAAGTGCTCTAATTGATCTTACCACAAGTTTTTCAGCCTTTATAATGTCTATCTTTCTCACTTGCAATGCATTAGAAAGAAGAGATATTTCAGTTAGGACATCAATCATCAAGGCCAAATCAGTGAGAAAATATGTGTTTTCAAGACAGGCAGCCATACCAGGAGTATTTTTTATTTGAACAGAAAAACCAATGTAGCGCTGAATAAGCACGCCACACAGCTTAAATTACAGGCAGCCCATCTTGGTCCAAAATCTCTACCAATTTTTATAATTTCAATCTCAAGTTGTTCAGAAATTGTGTTAAATTCAATTAGGTTCTTATTCAATTGATGGAAAATAGAATATATTTTATCAATAAAAATTTGAAAATGATTGATTTGCTTTATTTCCCTAATAGAATCATCTAAAACAAGTTGCAGATGATGGTTTAAACAGTGCCATATTATAATATTTGGAAACTCTTTGGTTATCCTAATGCATACCCCAGATTTTCTCCCAAGCATAACACTGGCTCCATCAGAGCAAAATCCAATTAAATGTTTCTCCAGACAGTTTCTATTAAACCCAACTTTATTCAAACTTTCTATAACTGAACAACATATTGTTTCTGCATCTTGTTTATCTAATTCTAATTTTCAAGGAAAATTGTTGGCGAGAAAAATGGATCCTCAACTTTTAAGTACAGTATAAGAACTGGTTTGGAAGATAGTGTTGAGGCTTCATCAATTATCAAACAGATTTTGTGAGTTTTCTCAATAATTTTGCTAAATAAATGTTTCCTGATGTCTTTTGCAATGAAATTTACAATTGCAACTGCTGTTTTATGTGAATGCAACGCTGTTCCCAAACCTAACCATTTGTTATTTGTAATTCAATCAGATCGTCTATATATGAAAATGGTCTGCATGTTTGTGCCAGACTATACACTGTAGTAAACACTCTACATGTACTACCCAAATATTTCTCAGTCATCCTCTCCAGTCCTTTGCTTACGACATCCTGCTCACATTGCTTCAACTTCTCTGTGCAGATGTTGTGAGCCTTAGATGAGAAATGTTCCTTCAATTTCTTTGTGAGGGAAGCTTGTTGTATTTCTTTACTCTTTCCTGATGGTTCAATTTGGAAATTCTTCCATTTAGCTCCATGGACACTTTTTTCTTTGATCAAAATTTCAAAACTTCTGCAATGCTTGAAATCTAATTTTTTTCTGGGAAACCTCCAATCCATCATGTGCGATAAGAAAAACTGGTTCTGGGAATGGAGGAGCGGGCAGAGAAGGGCAGAGCAATCCAGGGGTCCGTTTTACTGGTTCTAAGAACTACCAGGAACATTAACAACCAGTTCTATAGAACTGGTTCGAACTGGTAGAATCCCACGTCTGTCTGCCCCATAATTTGTGTCAGACCTTGCCATTCCCGATGAGAGTCTGAGCTCTCAAAATGATGTTCAATCCTCAATCTGTACGTAGCTTTAGCATCCCTGATTCCCTTTTTAATTTTAGCTCTTGCCTCACTGTAATATAGCACATCACCAGAATGGAAAGTAGCATTTCTAGCTCTTAATAAAAGACACACTTATCTATGTATCCAGGGCTTGTTGTTAGAAACCAGCCATACTTGTCTCATGGTAGTGACAACATCAATGCAGCTTTTGATATAAAACAGTACTGTTTTTTGTTTTTTTTAAAACAAATTTTATCAATTTTAAAGACAAACAAATCATCATTAACCATTACATACTTGAACCTTTTTCCATTATAATTTTTACAAGTCAAATAAAACCTTATTTTATACAATATAATTCTATTTTAAACCATTTCCATATGAGCATACAAATACCTCTTATCCAGTTTCTCTTTATTTCTCTTTACTCTTATTCAATTTCACTATTATTATTTCATCTATTTCTTTCTGACTTGGTTACCATTATTCTCATTCTATATTTCTGCAAGGTTTTATTAATTCTCCCAAAAACATAAACACACAACACACAAACATATAAAAACTATTTTAGGAAAGTAACTTGGCCCCAGGTACCTCTCTCTACATGGACTTCAATTATATTCATGCTCATCTTACATGTCATTATCTATTTTATTTACCATTCTATGTCTTCTATATTAGCTTCTCCACACATTTCACTCTTCTTAATTCTATCTTATTTAATCCATCTTAATTTGAGTCATTATATTTGTATCTTTTGTCCATTCTTTATTATCCCTTTGTCTCATTCCTTATAATAAAAAAAAAGAATTTCTCCTGAAATCACTAATCAGAGTATGATGCCTTTCTATCTTCCCCCTAAATTAATTAGATTAACATTTAAAATAACACCTAATACCCAATCTGATTCTGCTTGGTACATTCTATCTACTATTTTTTTTTAATAAAAGAAAAATAATAAATCCAAAATGATAAAATACATAGTTAAATAATAGATCTAAATATTGAATCTTATAACATTCCCATTGCCTTTTCCAAAGACAAATGCTACAATAATAATTTTATAATAACATCAATACCATAGTCATATTAAACACTTTAATTAAAACTCAATATTCTAAACATTCCCTTTAATATTTTATTAAATTTTAAAATCAATCATTACTAAACATTTCAACATTTTAATCTCTTATTAACTCTTAAACCATTCTAATTTTCTATTTCTAATACAAATGCTACAATACCATCTTATGTACCTTGCAAAATCCTTTTTAAAGAAATTATACTTTACCCTTTGTCCCTAAAAAAGATTCCTCTTTTCCCATCTGATTTCAAAACTTTGTGGCTTTTCTCCACCTTTTCCCTTTCTTTCTTCTCCCACCAGACCTTTCTACCCCCTCTTCTCCTAGCCTCTGCCTTACTGGCTTCCCTTCTCTGTTGTGTTCCTTTTTTCTTTTGTTTACTATCATTATATTGATTTTGCACCTTATTTTTCTCTTTCTTGAGTGTTTTTTTAAATCTTAAGTCCTTCATTTTCCTTCCTTTCTTTCTTCCTTCTTTCTTAGTTAAATTTTGAAATTCATTAAAGATGGCTTCTTCTTCTGCTGCTGCTGCTGCCTCCATCTGTTGTAGTGTTTGTTGATAGGTAGCAAGCGCCATTTCTAAAAAAAGGAAGGCTTCTTTTACACCATCTTTGCCATCTTTTTTTGTTTGCTCATATTCTTTCTCAGTTCCTCAACAGAAAAAGCCATTATAAATCTTTTCTTTTCTTTTCTTTTTCCCCTCTTTCTTCTTGCAACAACCAAGATATTTCAAAAAATAGAACAATCCCAAAGTCATCAATCAATCCAAGCCAAGACAAAGTTCTCACTTTCTCTTCCTGGGGTAGTATCAATCAAAAAAAGAAAGTCCAAATCTGTATCTTAAAGCCTTATTGCAATACATTTCAGTCTTCAAACCCTTAAGGCATCTCCTCCAAGAAAATCTTAACATATGAATATATTTTTTGTCCTCTCCCTTCCCAATTATCACATAAAGCCAGTTTTTACCTGAAAAAGACAGGTTTCTCAGTATCCACTTGTTGATTCCGTAGGGAAGGAGAGTAAACTTTCCTTTCAGCACCTCAAATTTGCCGCTTATTTTCTCTTCTGGAAAGTATCATTCAAAAGCCATAATTTCCAGGAATTATGTTAAATATGTCTTAGAGTCCTGGGTCAACCAAGAAAAACTTTCACTTTCAAAGGCTTTCTCCTCTTCCTCCTGCTCATTCTTGCCCAGCTGCCGGCTTCTTTGTGGTGGCCATTACAGACCGCCGCTGCACCGTCTTGGGAAAAGGGGGTTCTGCTGGCCTGGGAGGGGGTCTGCAACACCCCCAAACCCCTCTCCGGATCCCCCCTATCTTCAGCCACCCCTGCAGGGCAGCCTTAGCTCCAAACCCGTCCGGATTGGAGCACCAAAAATGGCTAGCGCAGCAGGGATCACGCAGTATCGCGAATCCCTGCTGCTCGCGAAGCCGACAAACCGGAAGTCCAAAACAGTACTGTTGAGGTGTAAGTATCAATATTGTCCTCCTCATACAGTGCCCATTCAATGCTCCTAAAGCAATCTTGAAGTTGGTCAGATCCACCCACTGGCCATACTTGTATTTTTTGAATTGATAGTCTGATTCTGTTGACAAGAGATTTGTATGATGGAATCAAGAAGAAAGATATATGATCTGACTGTCCCAGATGAGGTAAAGATATAGTCCTCTATCCATGCATACTGTTACTATATATCTGATCCAAGGTGTTTTTCCCTCTAGGGGGACAGTCTATGTACTGATAAAACTTAGGGAGGACAGTCTTTAAATTGGCTTGATTGAAATCACCTGCAGCCACCAGCACTCCATCTGGGTAGGCCTGTTGCTGTTTGTTAATAGCAGTTAACAGGTGACTCATAGCTGTAGTCATATTCGCATCAAGATGTATATACATTATACATGCAGTTATTATTACAATATTAAACTCACGAGGCAAATAAAAGGGGCAGCATTTCACTGCCAAATACTCCAGATCAGGAGAACAGTGAGTGTCCATTATTTTAACATTTGTGCTCCAATTGTTACTTATGTAAACACAAAGTCTCCCTCCTCTGCTCTTCCACAATGTACTGAGCATCCTTGTAATTCGATAGCCTTCCCTGGAATGGTAGGGTCTAGCCATGTCTCTTTAAAGATCATATCACAGCAGTCCCAAATGTTTTTCTGCAGAGAGATAGTAAGTTCCAGCTCATCAATCTTGTTAAAGAGAGATCTAACATTTGAAACAAAAAGATTTGGCAGTGCAAGCTTATGAGGATTTTTACCTAACTTTACATGCAGTCCACCTCTACAGTCTTGTTTCTGTTAGCATTTTGTTCATCTCCTCTTCTGTTTCCTTTGCTTTCTAACAGGGAGAGTAATCCATGGGGTCAATCTAATAAGCTCAGCTAGAATGTTGTAACTTGAGACTCCTGATTAAAAAATGCAACCTTCTCTGCTTACTCTGCCAATAATTAATAGCGCTTGTCGACTGTAAACTACTTGTGACTGAAAGAGCAGAGCACTCACTAAAAAATACACAAACCATAAATTAATTAAAAGATACCGAACTCTGAAGTGTTGAATTGCTGCATATACAGGCACCACCATCTTGAAAATCGTAATTGTTGTTGTACTTAAATTTTGGTACAAAGGACACTTCTTTGTATTTATTTTTATTTCTTCTGCACTTCTACTTTATTTATCAATTTCTTTTAATAACCTTTATTTAAAAAACTAATCTATTTATAATTCTCATCTAATTTTGCAAAGACTATAATTGGAGTCATACTTCCTTTATGTATACGAATATGGCAAATGTGTTTTATTAAAACAAATTAAACTTCCTATCTAGTTAGATTCTTTATTGTTCATGGGAAATATCTCTCTTAGTCATGCTGGCTATAATGTACATCCTAATCT
>NW_020717669.1:0-12505 GCF_900518725.1 Notechis scutatus | reverse complement strand
GGATTCTGGGAGTTGAAGTCCACCCCTCTTAAAGCATGCTGGCTGGAGGATTCTGGGAGTTGAAGTCCACCCCTCTTAAAGCATAGCTGACTGTGGTGTTCTGGGAGTTGAAGTCTACCTGTCTTAAGGTTGCCAATTTTGGAGACTCCTGGTCCAGGTGTGACCCTTTGAAGGAACCCTTTCAAGAAGGTTTTTTTTCCCCCTCCTCTTAAAGCCAGCAGCACCTGTGAAGAGCAGCCCCGCCCAGCCCCACCTGTCTCGTGGCTTGGATTGACAGACAGACAGACAGAGAGAGGAAAAGCAGCAAGGTGTATCTCCGGTCAGGTAAAAAAAGGTAGATGGCAAAAGGTAGAAACCTGGGGCATTGGAGTCGGGAAGGAACAAAGGCTGCAGCAGCCCAGAGGAGTTGGCGGCCGGTCCTGGAAAGAAGCAGAAGGGGAAGGAAGGGAGGTATAAAAAGAAAAGAAAAAAGAGAGGGGAGGGGTACGTTGGCCATTATTCCCTCCCCCCCCCCTCAGTCCTTCAGGCTGGATTCAGAGTGCTCCTCAATTGGGACCCTTCAGGACCATCCCTGATACCCCAGTCAATTCGTAGCTTGACTACTGCAACAGTTTGTACATGGGGCCGCCCTTGGAGACGACTCCCCCGGGGCTAAAATACACGTCTGAGGCTGAAACAGGGCCACCTGGTTTCAAGGAATGGATCAGAGGTGGTATATTCAGCCGGTTCAGACCAGTTCTGGAGAACCAGTAGCAGGAATTTTGAGTGGTTCAGACAAAACCGGCCAAGCCCACCTCTGACTGGCCCCGCCAACCCCCATCTCTTCTCTGCCTCCCCGTTGAGTCCCGGCTGATCGTCTGGGTCTCCTTTGGTTGCCCTGCCCAGGAGAACGGAGCTGGAAAGCAGGTGAGTGGGGTGGGGAGGGAAGGGGGATTTTGCAGTATATCCTTCCTCTGCCACGCCCACCAAGCCACACTGACAGAACCGGTAGTAAAAAATGTTGAATCCCATCACTAGCATGGATCCCTCTGGGGTGGAGTGGGAATCTCCATGGATCTCCTGCTCAGAGGGGGGTCATCTCCTCTACTACAGGAGATCCAGGTCGAAACCAAGAGAGGCGAGACCTCAGGCCGAATGTTGCCCGTGTTGTGTTTCTGCATGGGGGTTTGAAGGGCTTGCACCGCACGATAGGGAGAGTCCTTGGCTTACGGTTTTTCATTGAGCGGCCGTTCAAGGTTGAACCGCGCTGAAAAACGTGGATCGTTGCTGCATCCTCAGGGCAGGTCTGGGCTGCTGGGGGGTTTGCAGGGGTTCGGGAGAGCCCCGTAGCTAAGATTCTGCGCAGTTCGGAGGACCCCCCCCCCCCCAGATCCCACTCCTGGCTGGCCCCGCCTACCTTGCCCCTCCCCTCCCCGGAGTCCCCACGTGGCCTGTTTTGGATGCGGGGAAGTGCAGGGCACAAGCAGAGAGTCAGGGGAGGGCAAGAAATGGGCCTGTTTCCAGCTTCCAGAGATCCTCCAGAGCCCAGGGAGGCCATTTTCGCCCTCCTGAGAGGCTCAAGGAAAGCCTCCGGAGTCCAGGGAAGGCAAAAATGCCCCCCCCCACCTCGCAGTGGTGCAGGAGGCCAACTAGGCCACGCCCACTCTGGCCATGCCCACCCATCAACCGGGTTACCCCTTGCTAAAATGTTTGAAGCCCGCCCCTGCCTCAGGTTCACGTGATCCAAATTGGAACGTTTGGCAACGGACCATCGTCGCGCTGCCTCCCCCCCCCCGGGGTCGCGTGATCCCCTTTTGCGACCTTCGGACACAGGCAAAGTCCAGGGGAAAGCCTGATCCACGTAACAACCATGTGACTAACCTCATCAGCCACCGTGATTCGCTTCACAGCCGTGGGCAAGAAAAGTCGTGAAAGGAGACCAAACTCGCTCAACAAATGGAAATTTTGGGCTCTCTTGGGGGTCGTAAGCCGAGGAATACCTCTTTTCATAAAAACCTTGGCTTTTCTGCCTCCAGGATCTGGTGGGTTCCTGGTAAGGATCAACCAACCAGGGAGAGAATCATACCCTGCCCTTGGCAGAGAGATTTTGCAAGTGACTTGCCATCCCTCGTGACCCAGCCTGCTGGTTAGGTTGGAGAAGAATGATTGTTGGGTGGACTATGCAAGGACAAGACCTCAGGAGGTCAACGTCTACTCAATTGCAGTAAAGTTGTAAGACGAGGACTACCTGCCTTGGTCCAGGTCAGGGAGGGGTCTCCAAACTCGGTAACTTTAAGATTTGCGGCCTTCGACTCTCCATGCTGACTGGGGGATTAAAACCTACTCGGTGGGGGATTCTGGGAGTTGAAGTCTATCCTTCTTAAAGCATGCTGGGTGGGGGGATTCTGGGAGTTGAAGTCTATCCCTCTTAAAACCTACTCGGTGGGGGATTCTGGGAGTTGAAGTCTATCCTTCTTAAAGCCTGCTGGGTGGGGGATTCTGGGAGTTGAAGTCTATCCCTCTTAAAGCCTGCTGGATAGGGGATTCTGGGAGTTGAAGTCTATCCCTCTTAAAGCATGCTGGCTGGGGGATTCTGGGAGTTGAAGTCTATGCCTCTTAAACCATGCCGGCTGGGGGATTCTGGGAGTTGAAGTCCACCCCTCTTAAAGCATGCTGGGTGGGGGATTCTGGGAGTTGAAGTCCACCCCTCTTAAAGCAAGCTGGCTGGGGGATTCTGGGAGTTCCACATCAAGTTCAAAGTTTACTCCACTGACCCTCATCCAAACTCTACTGACCTGGTAAGAGGTGCTTGACATCTTGGCTTGCTTCTGCTTCTCCTCAATCTTCTGTCTCAACGGCATCAGCACCAACTCCACCACTCCAGGGGTGCACTGCGCAATCTTCCGGACGATGTCTTCGGGGATGGAAAAATTCAATTTGCTCAACACTTTCCTGAAAAAAAGAGGCGTGGAACTGAGCAGGTGAGTCCACACACACACACACACACAACCCACCCCACCCCCCCAGGGTCACTGGTGTGTCCGGGATTTGACACACCCAGAAAGAGGCAGGTGGAGCCCCTTGCCCTACGACAGAGATCATGGCCTGTTTGGGAATAAAAAAAAATATTTAGCACAGGTAGTCTTCAACTTACGGCTACCACCGAGCCCCACATTTCTGTTGATAAGTGACACCTTCGTTGAAGGAATTGTGACCATGTCAGCAGTGGGATCCTACATTAACTCTGGTAATATCACACTACTAACTAAAGCATACAAAACATTTGCTAGACCAATACTCGAATACAGCTCATCAGTCTGGAACCCACATTACGTATCTGATATTAGCACAATTGAGAAAGTCCAGAAATATTTCACAAGAAGAGTTCTCCACTCCTCTACTCGTTGTAGAATACCTTATGCCACCAGACTTGAGATTCTAGAACTAGAAAACCTTGAATTACGCTGTCTTCGGTCTGATTTAAGTATGGTATATAAAATCATACATTGCAATGTCCTCCCTGTCAATGAATACTTCAGCTTCAACCAGAACAACACAAGAGCACACAATAGATACAAACTCAAGGTTAACCACACCAAACTTGATTGCAGGAAATACGACTTCAGCAACAGAGTGGTCAATGTCTGGAATACTCTACCCGACTCTGTGGTTTCTTCCCCAAACCCCAAAAACTTTAACCTTAGACTGTCTACTATTGACCTCACCCCTTTCCTAAGAGGTCTGTAGGGGGCGTGCATAAGCACACCCACGTGCCTACCGTCCCTGTCCTGTTGTTTCTTTTTATTTTTATTTTTCTTATATGTACCCATTTCATGTATTCATAACTATGTATACACTTATACTTATTATCTTGTAAACAATTGACAAATCAAATAAATAAATAAATAAATAAATAAATAAATGTTCCACTACCGCGTGCACCTAGTGTACATGCACCTAATGTGCGCGCCCAGCTTTCCCCACACCAGCTGAGGCCTGCGGTGCCAATCAGCTGAGAAAAGAAAGAAGAGAAAAAGGCAGGGGCGTGTGGGAGGGCCGATCCTGCCCTTTCCTCTTCTTTTTCTCCTCTCAGCTGATCGTTGGAGGCTTTTTTTTTTTTACTACCGGTTCAGTTGAACCGGTACAAACCGGTAGCATAATCACCTCTGAGCCACGTCCTTTCTTGCCACAGTTGTGACTGCAGTTGATAAATTAGCATCACAGTTGTTAAGTGAATCTGGCTTCCCCCTTGACTCTGCTTCTCAAAAGGTTGCAAAAAGGGGATCGCGTGGCCCCGGGGGGGCACTACGACCGTCGTAAATATGAACCAGTTGCCAAGCACCTGAATTTTGATCCCGTGACCATGGGGGATGCTATAAGGGCTTGTTAGAGTGAACAATGGTCCCAAGTCACTTTTCTTCAATTCGTTTGCAACTTTGAACGGTCGCTAAATGAACTGTTGTAAGCTGAGGACTACCTTTTCCCCTTTAACTTTTTTTTAAATTAGTTTATCAAAGTATAAAAGACAAAGGGGGAAAAAAGCATGGAAAAGTAAGAGGAGAGGGAAGGGAAAAGATGGAATATGGTGTAATGAGAGAAGAAAAAGGCCCTGACATCCGACTCTCTTTAGCACAGTAAAACCACAACTTTTTTGCTTTTACACAACAGCATATGCAAGCCATTTCTAGAACAATAAGCCTATCGAGTTTACAAAAGAAAAATCAAAATTTCATTTCCCCTCCCCCCCTCCATTGTAAGCACAAAAGCCGGAAGCAGTTTCAAAATAAAGAGAGAATTAAATATATTCTCTTCTTTGGGTAAAAGAATCAGTTTAACCATCTCTGCTTCTCTTTGCTGTGGGGGATAATATATCATATCATATCATATCATATCTATATCTATATCTATATCTCTATCTCTATCTCTATCTCTATCTCTATCTCTATCTCTATCTCTATATCTCTCTATCTCTATCTATCTCTATCTCTATCTCTATCTCTATCTCTATCTCTATCTCTATCTCTATCTCTATCTCTATCTCTATCTCTATCTCTATCTCTATCTCTATCTCTATCTATCTATCTATCTATCTATCTATCTATCTATCTATCTATCTAAATTAATTCTCACATTTTCAAATCTAGTCAATACTATTTTATAAACTTTGGAGTATTATTCAGCCTTGCTTAAAGAACCTGAGGACCTGCGTTTACATACGTACTCATTTTATACATACAAAACTAAGGACTACCTGAGTGTGAATAATGAATACTCATATCAATATTCACACAGAGAAGAGGGTTACACACATTGTTGGCAAGGCAGGTCCCCATGGACAACAGCCAATCTCCATCAAACTATGGTGAACACTAGTATTCTCACCAAAGGCTTCGGAGACCGTAATTACACACAGGCTTATTTTAAAAACAAGTCTTGTTTTATTGCAATGCTGGGAATTATTTTCATTCCCAGTTGGCAATGAATCTCAAACAGTCCCTCGAGATAAGCACCCACCTTTCTTTCTTGTGAAGTGCTGCCAGTAACAGAAGTATCAAATGAACTAGAAGAGAAACCAACCGAAGTACAAAGAGCTTCAAGAATGAATCTGAAGCAAACGAACGACTTTGCTTCCTGCAAAGGTTTTGTCATCTTTGCCTGTCCTTTACACCTTATGGAAGGAGCAATCACCCCCCAGCCTTAGTCCCAAATCGCCCCCTTTTGTTTCATCTGCTCTTGCCTTCTAGCAGCTCTGCCACATGCGCACTGGGAACAGGCTCCCCTTGTTCCTCTGCCTCGCTGCTGCCAGACTCCGAAGGCAGCACCCCACTCCCAAATGGTCCTGGCCCCATTTCTGCATCGGATGCAAGATCCTCATCTGAGTCCTCTCCAGACTTCTGGACTGATCCCCATTCTTCCCCACTGTCTGATTCCACTGCCGTCTGCACAGGCTGCCGGCGAACCACAACAGCTAGCTTTACCTGTAAAATACTCACCTGTTCAGGTGTCCCCAGTTGGAGAGCTTCTGTTGGGTGGAATTAGCTGGAGCATAATTGTGCATTTCCACCATTTTGGGAAAATAAAACTTCACCACCTCGGCCACCAGAACTGGATGAGCAATAAAAAGAAGGAAGTCCTTGACATACAACTGGAATGGAATCCACCCAATTTATGCTTGCTGAGTGAGACAGTTGTTAAGTCAACTTTGCTCCATTTTACAACATGTCTTGCCACTGTTGTTAAGGGAATCACTGCAGTCATTCAGTTAGGAACACGGTTGTTAAGTGAATCTGGCTTCCCCACTGACTTGGCTCATGAGAAGCGATGACGTGATCTCGGGACACTGCAACGGTCATAAATATGAGTCCATGTCTGAATGTTGATCATGTGACCATAGGGATGATTGTTCTGACCAAGGCTTCCCGAGACCATAATTAAGCACACGCTTAGTTAAAACAATTCTTGTTTTATTTCAATGCTGGGAATTATTTTCATTCCCAGCCGGTAATGAATCTCAAACCATCCCTTCGAGATAAGCACCCACCTTTCTCTCCTTTGAATTGCTGCCAACAACTAGAGTGCCAAATGAATTATAAAAAACCAACCGAAGCACAAAGTCCACATAGAGCTTTAAGGATTAATCAGATCAGAGGGAACGACGTTGCTTCCTGCAAAGGTTTCGTCACCTTTGCCTGTCCTTTATATCTTATGGGAGGGGCAATCAGCTCCAAGCCTTACTCCCAAGTCGCCCCTTTTGTCTCAGCTGCTCTTCTAGCAGCCCTGCACACACACGCACGGTGAACAGGCTCCCCTTGTTCCTCAGCTTCGCTGCTGCCAGACTCCGGAGGCTCCGTAGGCAGCACCCCACTCCCAGATGGTCCTGGCCCCATCTCTGCATCAGATGCAGGAACCTCGTCCGAGTCCCCTTCAGACTCCCGGACTGGTCCCCATTCTTCCCCACTGTCCAATTCTGCTGCCATCTCCACAGGCTGCCAGCGAACCACAACAATGATGCAATGGTTCTAAGTGTGAAAAACGGTCATAAATCATTGTTTTCAGGGTTGTTGTAACTTCAATAAGTCACTAAATGAACTGTTGTAAACCAACACATACCTGTACAGTTCATTTAGTGACCGTTCAAAGTTACAACAGGCCTGAAAAAAGTGATTTACGACCGTGTTTCACACTTACGACCATTGCAGCCTCCCCGTGGTCAGGTGATGAAAATTCAAAAGCTTGGCAACTGGTCACAGTGTCCCAAGGTCACGTGATCCCCTTTTGCGACCTTCTGACAAAGCAAAGTCAATGGGGGGGAGGGGGTTTAAGCCAGATTCACATAACGACCGGATTAGTAACACATTAACTGCAGTGGTTCACTTTAACAATCGAGGCAAGAAAGCCCGTAAAATGGGGCAAAAGTCACTTAAACAAATGTCTCCCTTAACAAGAGAAAATGTGGGCTCCGTTGTGGTCGTAAGTCGAGGACTACTGCATTCCCACCCTCCCCTTGTCCTAATTCAACACTCCTCAACTCCATGAGTTGGACTTCAACTCCCAGAATTCTCAGCAATGGCAAAGCCCACTGGGGAATTCTAGGAGTTGAAGTCCATAAAGCAAGTTTGGGAGACCCTGTCTAATTCTTTCAGTGCAGTTACCTGCGAAGGTTCTGGAGCTTGTAAGAACTCCTGAGGGTCCCACGGGGGTCTTTCCCATCGCTTCAGGCCCTGCCCCCCTGCCCAAGACCCCCACTCCTGCACAAGTTGCTTTCTCAGGGGTCTCTCCCCCAAGGAACATCCACTCCATCCCCTGACTGGATATTGGTAGGGGGTGGAAGGGGACACCCCCCCACACCAGGCTGCTAAAGGGGGAAGGGGTCTCCAGGGGGCCCTCCGATTTCTGCAACAGTTGGGGGCCAACCGTCCCCAACCGGGCGCCCTCCGGAGAGATGGGGGGGAGGAGTGGAAGATGCAGGGAAAATGGCCATTTCTGGGAGGGCGCCCAGTTGGGGATGGCTGCTTCCCAGACTCACGCCCCCCTCCCTCCCTCCCTCCCTCCCCTCCAACCCCAAACCTCCATCGCTGAAGTCGCGGGTGATGTTCCTCTTGGGGCGGGAGAGAGGGATGGCATCCACCCAGCTGTAGAGGTCATTGAGACTCTCCTCATCCAGGTCACCGTGGGCCATGGTGCCTTCTGCCCGGCCCTGCCACGCTCCTTCCTAGCCAGCAGGGCTGGGGGCGGCCATATTGTTTGCATGGGCAGCCATGGCAACCCCAGCCTCTCTCTCTCTCTCTCTCTCTCTCTCTCTCTCTCTCCTCCACCCCACCTCTACATTCTCAGGAGAGGCATTGTGGGAGCCGTAGTTCTCTCTGGCGCCTAGCAACCACAGCTACCACAACAGGGTTGCTAGGCAACCGGTGCATCCTAGCAGCAGCAGGCATCCTCCTCCCCCTCTCCCTCTGGGAAAAGGACCCGAAGGACCCTTCCTGGCCTATGGGCGTCTGGGGCAGTGGGCCCAAGTGTTGACGACAGGGCCCATGATTCCCAGCCCTTCTGGGAGCAAGAGGAAGAGAAATAAAAAGAAAGGAAGGCTGGGCACCTTGCAAATGTCTCTCTGCCAGGTGGAGCAACCCCTTCAAAAATGGAGGCTACACCAAGGGACTTCAAATTCGGCAGCTTTAAGACTTGTGGACTTCAACTCCCCAAATTCCCGAGCTAACATGACTGGAGGAGGAGTTCTGGGAGTTAAAGTCCACCAGTCTTAAAGCTGTCAAGTTTGAAGACCCCTGGGCTACACAAATGCAGGGCATAGTTCTTCCTAAGTAGGGCTGTACCAGTTGGATTTTCAACCTGCTTTATTTTGTTCTGAATCCAGGCAGGTTTAGGGCAACTGATAAACAGAAAACAACAACTGCATGAAAAACTGCTGGTGACCTTCTACCGCTGCACCATAGAGAGCATTTTAACATACAGCACCTCTGTATGGTTTGCCAACTGCACAGGGGCAGATAGGAAAGAGCTCCAGAGGGTTAACGTCATTGCCCAGAGGATCATGGGTTGCCCTCTCCCCTCTTTGGAAGAGCTTTAGAGCTCCCGCTGCCTTAAGAAAGTTCAAAACATCCTCAAAGATCCATCTCATCCTGGGCACCCCCTTTTTTTGGAACTATTACTATCTGGCAGACAGTACAGGATAATAAAATCAAGGACAAATAGGCTGAAAAACAGCTGCTATCCCAGGGCAGCAACTCTATTGAATTCTGCTGTATAGTGCAATATGAATGCAATATCAGGGGGTTTCAATTCAATGTGTATAGAATGTGAAGGATGTGTGTTTGCGTTTATTTTCATAGTCATAATGTATACATGAGATGGCATTTAATTTTGTTGTACGAGGTGCAATGACAAAAAAAGTAAAGTAATCTAAACTAAACTAAAAAGAACTGATAGAATCATCCACAGGAATTAAAGCATCCCTAGGGAATATAAACAATGAAAATGCAGATAGGCCTAGACCAGTGGTGGCTAACCTTTTTCGGCTCCCATGCCAATTATTGCGTGTGCTCTCACTTGCGTGCGCTTGTGTGCCAGCACCCAGAAGGCAATGCGTGCTGAGCACCCCCCCCCCCGCCCCCGTGCATGTGCGCCCGATTCCCCCATCGTGCACCATGCATGTTTGCGCATGCGCACGCGACTCCTCACGTGCTGCAGATCTGTGTGCATGCACATTTCAACGATCCATTTTGCTGACAGAAAAAAATCCCAGAAGGCCTCAAGAAAAAAATATATATTTTCTGCCTCATTCATAGCAGGCCCTTGAATCCTGTCATTATTCTCTCTGCTTTGTGTCTTTGCAACACAAAATGTTGGCAAGCAGGCCCCGGCTTGTCGCGCCTGGCAATTGCCTCGCCCAACATATTTTCCCCTGGTTCTCACGTGTACACAGGGAGGGGCCCCAAAATTCATTGGCTTCAGAAACTTCTCAGTATCGAAGGAATTAAATTCAGAGGCCCTTCGCTCAGAAACGCCTCGAGGTATTTCCCTGGCACTAGAAATAATTACTCTCTACATGGGGATTAATTATTGAAATTAATGAAGCTGGGGGCAAAGAATCCATTTGCCCCTCAGAGAGGCCACGGGAATGCCATTTTCCTCTAATCTGCAGATGTTTGCTTTTTTTAAAAAAAAAATCCCCCCCCCCATTCATGTGGAAGACATCTGGCCTCCTTATCAAAGTGGCTCCGATTTCCCACAAATCCAGATTAGGCTCCAGATTAAGCAGCCAATTCCTATTTCTCCCTTTTTGTATACTAAGAAAATCAGCAGCGATTTAGAGGAGATGGATGAGAAGCGGCTTTGCTGTGAAGTGAGTCCCGTCCCCAACCATTTTTGTCAATTGTAAAGCAATTGTGTGTGTGTGTGTGTGTCTGTGTGTGTCTGTGTGTGTCTGTGTGTGAGAGAGAGAGTGCACTTGTGTGAGTGAGCGACTTGCATGTGTGTGTGTGTGTGTGTGACAGGAAGAGATGTGCGTCTGTGAGAGGTGTATCCATGTGTGAGAAATGTGGGTGTGTGAGACGTGTTTCTGCATGAGAGAAATCTGTTTATGTCTAGAGAGATTTGTATGCGGGGTGTGTGTGTGTGTGTGTGTGTAAGAGACTGTGTATGACAGATGTGTGTGTGTAGGTGTGAGACTTGTGTGCACGTAAGAGGTGTGTGTATATACATCAAAAGGCTTGTGTGAGAGATGTGCCAGAGAGGCATGTTAGAGGCGTACATGTGTGTGTGAGCGGATTTGTGAGACGTGTCTGAGACACGTGTGTGCGCATGTGAAAGACATTGTGTGTGTATGTGTGTGAGGGAGAGAGGTGTGTGTGTGTGAGATGATTGTTTGAGAGAGATGTTGTGTATGAGAGATGTGTGCCTGTGTGTGTGAGACTTATGCGCATGTGAGAGAGATGTGTGTGAGACTTGTGTGTGAGAGAGGTGTATACGTGTACGAAGGGGAGACGTGTGTGTGTGTGTGTGTGAGCGGATTTGTGAGACGTGTCTGAGACACGTCTGTGTTCATGTGAAAGACACTGTGTGTGTATGTGTGTGTGTGGGGGGAAAGACTTATGTATGAATTGATTCTGTGTGACGAGTGTGTGAGGTGTGTGTGTGTGTGTGTGTTTGTGGGAGACATGAGAGAGAACAATGTACCCCCTTGGGATGGCCCTGTCATTGCAGGGGCCACCAGAGGCTCCTGCCAGGCTGTGAAACTGATCCCTGTGAGGCGAGACCCTCCCTCCCTCCCTGATGCACCCCTTCCCCATTAGCTCTCTCTCTGCAGCCATGTCCGGCTGTCTGTGGCCAGGCTGGAGCCACCGGCCACTCCACTGGTGATAATGCTCCTGCCGAAATTGCCTTTCCAAGGGCCCAGGAGACGAAGCCGGGTGCCAAGCAGATAACCAGCATTCAGAAGCAGCCACCACCTCCCCTCCCCTGCCAAGGTGTGCGTGTGTGTGTGTGTGTGTCATTCTCACACCTGACCTCTGGACTGAGCTGATCTGCGGCCGGGCCCAGGGCTGACCACTCGCGGTATGGAAAATGTGAGCCATCGCAAGAGTTTCTGCAATCACAACGGTGAGGGTGTATGTGTGCTTGTTAAATACAGCCTTTCAATCAGAATAGAGCTGGAGGGGACCTTGGAGGTCATCCAGTCCAACCCCTGGTTCAAGCGGGAGACCCTTTTACCATTTCAGATAAACGGTTGTCCAGACTTTTTTTTGAAAACCTCCAGTGGTGAATGAAATAGAATGCAGAATAGGAGTTGGAAGGGACCTTGGAGGTCATCCAGTCCAACCCCCTGCTCAGGCAGCAGACCCTGTAACATTTCAGACAAATGGTAGTCCAATCTCTTCTTAAAAACTTCCAGTGTTGGAGAATTCACAACTTCTGGAGTGGAAGCCATTCCACTGATTAATTGTTCTCTCAGGAAATTTCTCCTTATTTCCAGGTTGGTTCTCTTCTTGGTAAAGTTTCCATCCTTTGCTTCTTGTCTTGCCTTCGGGGGGCTTTGGAGAACAGCTGACCCCCTCCTCTTTGTGGCAGCCCCTGAAATACTGGAATACTGCTATTATGTCCCCCCAATCCTTCTTTCCTCTGTTCTCTACAATTACTACCAACCTGCCTTCCATCGAGGACCCGTATACTGCACGAGTCAAAGGGGCTGTGAAAATATCTACAGACCCCTCACATCCCGGACATAAACTGTTTCAACTCCTCCCCTCAAAACGACGCTATAGAGCCCTGCACACCAGAATAACTAGACACAAGAATAGTTTTTTCCCCAAAAGCCATCACTCTGCTAAACAAATAATTCCCTCAACACTGTTCAACTATTTACAAAGTCTGCACTAATATTACTGTTAATCTTCTCATCACTCATTATCACCCATCCCCTCCCACTTGTGACTGTATGACTGTAACTTTGTTGCTTGTATCGTTACGATTTATATTGACTGTTTCCTAGTATCATTTGATTGTTTATTGCACC
>NW_020717668.1:3380-26618 GCF_900518725.1 Notechis scutatus | reverse complement strand
GAAAGAAAGAAAGAAAGAAAGAAAGAAAGAAAGAAAGAAAGAAAGAAAGAAAGAAAGAAAGAAAGAAAGAAAGAAAATCTCCCCTCTTATATCCTTAAAGCCTTGTCATTTAGTCTTGGTTTAAAATAATCCAACTAATAGCTACCAGAAACCACAGTATGCATATTTTAATCCCAATAAATTCACTTTGGTACTTTCTCTTTATTTGTTTTTAAACGTGATCTTTAATCTCCTCAAGTAATGTCCCAGAAGTTCACTTTTTATTTTCTTTTTATCTCCTTTCAAAAACAGTTTTTTGCCTATCCAAAAAAAGTATAACTTTGAACTATTATAAATTGTTTATTTATTTCACTTTATTCATCAAGCATGTATTAGATAACAGATATGTATAAACATGATTATTAATATATGAAATGGATAAAACTAAAAGGGAACATTAGGACAAGGACGATAGGCACATCGGTGCGCTTATGCATGCTCCTTAAAGACCTCTTAGGAATGGGGTGAGGTCAACAGTAGACAGTTTAAGGTTAAAGTTTTTGGAGTTTTGGGAAGAAACCACAGAGTAAGGTAAATGTTCTGTCTTACATATTGGCAAAAAAAGATCAGAAAATAAAGTACAAGCTGAATAGTCAAGATCTTGTTGATGATCCAAACTCTGTCAAGGACCTTGGAGTACTCATCTCTAATGATCTAAGTGCTAGAGCCCACTGTAACTACATAGCCAAAAAGGCATTAAGAGTTAACCTAACCCTACATAGCTTTTTCTCACACTACTAACTAGAGCATACAAAACATTTTCTAGACCAATACTTGAATACAGCTCATCAGTCTGGAACCCACATTACATATCTGATATTAACACAGTTGAGAAAATCCAGAAATATTTCACAAGAAGAGTTCTCCACTCCTCTACTCATTGCAGAATACCTTATGTCACCAGACCTGAAATTCTAGAGCTAGAAAACCTAGAACTACGCTGCCTTCGGTCCGATCTAAGTATAGTATATAAAATCATACATTGCAATGTCCTACCTGTCAATGAATACTTCAGCTTCAACCATAACAATACAAGAGCACACAATAGATACAAACTCAATATAAATCGCACCAAACTTGATTGCAGGAAATACAACTTCAGCAACTTCGTGCCTACCATCCCTGTGCTATTGTTTCTTTTTATTTTTCTTATATATATCCATTTCATGTATTCATAACTATGTATATATTTATACCTACTACCTTGTAAGTGATTGACAAATCAAATAAATAAATAAATAGAGTATTCCAGGCATTGACTACTCTGTTGCTGAAGTTGTATTTTCTGCAATTGAATTTGATACGGTTTACCTTGAGTTTGTATCTATTGTGTGCTTGTGTATTGTTGTGGTTGAAGTTGAAATAGTCATTGACAGGTTGGACATTGCAATGGATAATTTTATGTACTACGCTTAGGTCGGACCGAAGTCAGCATAGTTCTAAATTGTCTAAGCTTAAAAATTCAAGTCTGGTGGCATAAGGTATGAGTAGAGGAGTGGAGGTCACTTCTCATGAAATAACTTTGGACTCTCTTTATTGAGTTAATATTTGATATGCAATGTGGGTTCCATTGTATTCAATAATTGGTCTAGCAAATGTTTTGTATGCTCTAGTTAGTAATACAATATTACCGGAGAGAAAGCTATGATTAGGTTTACAACTCTTAATGCCTTTTGGCTATGTTGTTACAGTGACCTCTAGCACTTAGATTATTATAAATGAGTACACCAAGGTCCTTGACAAGGTCATGTCCATTCAGCTTGTATTTTATTTTCTGTGTTGTTGTTTTTTGCCAATATGTAAGACAGAGCATTTGTTTGTTGAGATTTGAAGTTGCCTCTTGTTTGACCATTTTGACACATAGTCAAGGTCTTTTTGAAGGATAGGAGTATTGTCGGTGGTGTTGAAAAGTTTTACATCATCAGTGAAAAGAACGCAGTTTATTTTAATATGATCACAAAGATCATTTATGCAAAATATAAAGAGAATGGGTTCTAGAATGTTGCCTTCGGGGACACCGCTGTTGACAGGTATGAGATTTGATAGGGCTCTCCCCATTTTGACCATTTTTTGCCTGTTTGACAGGAATGCAACTACCAATTATGCAGGTGTCCAGAGATGCCATAAGATTTTAATTTTAGAAGTAGTTTGTTGTGTACCACTGAATCAAAGGCTTTACAGTAGTCTATTAAATAGTGTCTATTGCTTTGCCCTGATCAAGTTGTGTAGTCCATCTGCTTTTTTCAGTGTAGGAGATGCAAATTACAGGATAATTTTTTTCTGAAACCAAATTGTTTGTTAGAGAGTAGGTTGTAATACTTGTGGTGGCACAGTGGTTAGACTAACCATTGTAGTAACTCTGCTCACTTCCAAGAATTCAATCCTGACTGTCTCAAGGTCAACTCAGCCTTCCATTCTTCTGGGGTCAGTATAATGAGGACCCATATTGTTGGACGGGCAGTACGCTGAACTCTGTAAACCACTTAGAGAGGGCTTTAATGCACTATGAAGTGATATACGTATAACTCTAAGTGCTATTGTTACTGAAAGCACATAGCTCACCAAAAAAGCGATACAATCTTGGAGACTTATCTGATCCTTTCTTTCTTTTCTCTTGAGATGGCATATGGATCTGCTGCAGTGGTGAATTAAAAAAATGCAGGATGGTGTCTTTTACCAGATGTTCCCAAAGGGAGATTATCAATACAAAGGGATTCTACAATTGCTACTTCATTTTCATTGGATCTGGATTGGTGTGGTTACTCTGGATGATGATAATGCAGAAACTTTTGTGCAAAATGTGCTTCCCTTCTATTCCCAAAAAGGCATCTGTTTTGAGTTTATACAAAAGTTGCCTCAATTAACTTATCTTACTGGCTTTGATCAGATGTTTGAAGAAGGCTTTGGAACTTTAAATATTCTCATGGAGAAAACAGCTAATATTTGGTTCATCCATGGAGACATTCATACCATAATGATTTTGAGACTGCTGCTCCATCTCTCAACATTTGGAGATAGGCCACTAGCAATTAATAATAAAGTCTCGATTATTATAGCCCAGATGGACTTCACTTCTTTACCCATTCAAAGAAATTCAGGGATATATTTTCTCCATGGCGCTATGTCATTTGCAGTTCAATCAAAGGAAGTTCTAGGTTTCCAGCAATTTGTTCAGACCAGAAATCCTGTTTCAGAAAAAGAAGATGGCTTTATTAGGACTTTCTGGGAACAGGCATTTCTTTGTTCATTATCTGAAAAAGACCCACAAAATGAGAAGATATGCACTGGAAAAGAAAGGCTGAACTCTCTCCATGAATCTGTTTATGAAATGAGCATGACAGGTCACAGCTACAGCATCTATAATGCTGTCTACACAGTGGCACATGCTTTGCGTAACATGCTTTCATCCACATTGCAAGAGGGAGGAGCAATTTCAATAAATACCAATATCAAGTAATTACTTGGTTATAATAATGTAAAATCAAGGCTTGGATAGAATATGGGCAGTTTCTAAATAGATATGGAGAGAGAGAGAAAGAGAGGGGGAGGGAGGAAAGGAGAGGGAAGGAGGGAGGGAGGGAATTTGCTTATAATTTCTTTGCAGCATATATGCAAAGTGACTGAACTAATAAAAGGCCCTATTCATGAGGCTTTCATGAGTATAATTATTAAACTCACACTGAGGAATGTACAATAGTATATTAACTAGTCTTTGGGTGCCAACTTATTTTGTTGTTTTAACATGCATTTTTAATAATTACATTTATGTTGTCAACAGTCAAGATGAGTTGGATGCCCATTCAAGTTGAACAAATTAAGGAAAATTATTGAATGAATGAATGAATGAATGGATGGATCAATCAATCAATCAATCAATCAATCAATCAATCAATCCCAAAATGAGTGTTTTGGTATCTAAGTATTCTTTCATGTTTTTGTCATTCAAAGATACCAAAGTTATTATCATCCAAGAGAAGTAGCATAGTTGGTATATCTTTTTAAGTACACTACATAGTATACATATAATGTTACATAGGTATATCCATATAGTATACTCATGAGTATACTATACTCAGTATACTAATAATATTTTGATATATTATGATGTATGCTTTCTATCAACAATGTAAAAAAGGAGGTGATTTCTCCATCAATATCTTTGGCAGGTATCTATTTGGTTTTTGTCTAAATTTCTAATGATCAGAATATGAATTCAAATTTTCAAATTAATTTTGCAGAACTAGATATTTGTCATTTGGTCTTCTTATCTTGCTATTTTTAGTTAGGTTTTATATTGGTATTTTCTGATTTTTTTATGTGATTTAATTTTGGGGAATCACATGTTGCTTATCATTTTGTTAAACTTGTACCTTAGCTATTTTATTGTTGTGAGTACCAACAATCATGAATCCCTATGTATGGTGGCCCCATATTTGAAGCAATTGATCAATACAAGCAATATGAATAAAGGTATATAATTCACATGCTTAATTAAACTAATAATAATAATAATAATAATAATAATAATAATAATAATAATAATATAGTTTCTTCACTGATTTAGCTCCACCACTTTCTGAGAGAAGTCTCATTTAATAACAGTGCTGGAGAAAAAGGTTCTTTTGACCAAAATGGTGAAATCCTGGCTGGATTTGATATTATCAATTGGATCACATTACCAGATCTATCCTTCCAAAGAATCAAAGTTGGAAAAATAGATCCCGAGGCTCCATCAGAGAAAATTTTCTCTATTTATGATGATGATATTACATGGCCCAGTGAGTTTAATGAGGTAAATTCTACCCAAAAAAGATAACCTGCCTTCTATGACAAACTACCTTCAGCACCATTTTCTCTGTGGCAGTTTCTTCAGTGTTAGCTAAAACAATCCTTGTGGTTCTGGCCTTCATGATGACCAAACCAGGATCTGGAATGAGGAAATAGATGGGAAAATGGATGATCATCCCCATTATTCCCACCTCTCACCTTGGCTGTTGGCAGCATGAAATGTAATCATTAAAAATGCATATTAAAGCAACAAAATCCAGACACAGTAAATGTTGTGGATAAAATTTTACAATATTTAAAAGGTGCTGTTGAGATTTTTTTGTTCATGGCTTGGATTTAAGAAAAAAAGGTGGTTTTTTTTTCCATGAAGAAAGTTTCTCAGGATTGAAAACTGACCAAGATACTGCAAAAAATTAAAATAAAAAATTCAACATTCAGATACTCAATGAATATGACTTTTTGATAATGCAGTAGCCATAGCAAATTTTGAAATAATTTTAGAGGCCCAAGTTTTTAAGTCATGTTCACATGCCTTGGATCAACATGAGAACTACAGTGTTCTTAGGCAGTAAAAATAATACTAATACAATTTTCAATAAGTTGATTAAAGACAGTGAAACTTAAATTAGTTCAATTTTATTTTTCATTCTTTCTAATAAATCTAGAAAAATGTGATTTCTTTAAGATAGTGTGGTGTGCTAGACCTATTTCAACACTTTTTAAAAGTTTCCAGAAAATTCCAGAAGCTTTATCTCAAAACTTTTTGCAGTCCTGTAAATGTTTGGTAGTATTTCCAACAACACAACTTAAAATTAAAATCTTAGTTGATATATATATATATATATATATATATACACATACACACACACACACACACAATATAAGCTGAGTAATTAGAGAAGTATAAACAATTGATTTATTTGCAGAAGACAATGAAAAAAAGATCACAAATATTTAAGGATGCCTTTTATCATTAAAGAAGAGTAATGAATAGTAATAGTGTCATTGTCAATATCAAAAACTCAAAGAAAAAGAAATTTGAACAATATCAAACCTGTCAATCATGGAATTTGTAGATACCACTTTCCAAACTTATGCTATAAATAATTTTAAGTAAATAAACATTACGGTATTTTGTTCATTTATGAATAGATAATTCCCCATTCTGTGTGAAATGACAGTTGTTATACAGGTTCAATCAAGAGAAAGAAGGAAGGCAAACCATTTTGCTGCTATGATTGCTTCCCATGTCCTGAAGGCCAGATTTCAAACCAAAAAGGTAAGAATATAAGAGAATATAACCATTTAACCTTTATAACCCTGAGATTCTTATCATAAATTTATCATAAACTACTTTCAGCATAATTTTCTCTGTGGCAGTTTCTTCAGTGTTAGCTAAAACCATCCTTGTGATTCTGGCCTTTGTGGTGACTAAGCCAGGACCTGGGATGAGGAAATGGATGGGAAAATGGATGGTCACCTCCATTATTCTTTGTTGCTCATTTATTCAAGTTACCATTTGTATTATATGGCTGTCTATATCTCCCCCTTTCCCAGCATTGGACATGCAAGCAATGACTACAGAAATTGTTCTGGAATGCAATGATGGATCTGTCTTTATGTTCTGCTGTGTCTTGGGTTTTATGGGCTCCTTGACCATTGTGAGCTTTACAGTGGCTTTCCTAGCAAGAAAATTTCCTGACAGTTTTAATTTAGCTAAATTTATCACTTTTAGCATGTTGATATTTTGCAGTGTTTGGTTGTCCTTTATTCCAACTTACCTGAGTACAAAGGGAAAATATATTATGGCTGTGGAGATCTTTTCCATTGTAGCATCCAGTTTTGGGTTACTGAGCTGTATCTTTTCCCCCAAATGTTATATTATTTTTATTAGGCCTGAAATAAATAACAGAAGTATTCTAAGAAGAGGAAAGAAGTAAAAAAGAAAAGTATATGAGGAACTTGAATTTAAAGGACAAAAATATACAAGATATGAACAATGGAAAAGTTCTTTCTACTGTTGAAATTTTTGGATAAAATTCAGCTACATGCTTTGTTTTCATTATTGACAGAAGGCAGTAGACATCTGGGTTTAACTTTGCCTGACCATTATATTTGAAAATTGGTGCAGGAGTGGGGGAGGTTGGTAACAGGGAATGAGACTGTTCAGAATCTTGTCCACAACACTATTCACACTGCAAAAGTTATTCATTTAAGAGGAATATATACTTCCACCACTTGAAGGCATTAGGTGGAAAGATAAAGGTAAAAATTTTCCCTTCCCAGTCATATCCAATTTTAGTGCACAGTGCTCAACTTCATTTCTTAGCTGAGAGAGTCAACATTGTCCAAAGACACTTCTGTTGTCTTGAGGCCAGCATGACTATAAGCAGATATGCACAGAATGTTATCTTTCCACCAAAGTAGTACACAATGTCTCAGTAGTTAAAGACTCTGAGCTTGTCAGCTGAAAAGCAGACAGCTGGGTTCGAGGCCCAAGTCCTGCATGACACAGTGAAGTTCCTGTTACTTGCTCCAGCTCCTGAAAACCTAGCAGTTCAAATGCATGCAAATCCAAGTAGATAAACAGGTAGAAAGGCAACATTAGAAAGGTAGAATTCATGGAGTGGAGCATAATGAGTGGTACAAAAAGAAGAGGACTTATTATTTCTAACCAGAACCCCATCTACTTCCTTGTGAAATATTTTTTCTATGTAGTCTGGCACTGAACTCCATCATTCAGCCCTACAATTTTAACAGCTTAATGTGTCACAAAGAATCACATTACTGTTCAATTGCTATTTGCTGTGGAACTGCTTCAGATTGCTCTGGCATGGAAAAGTTACAGTTTGTGGAAGCCGAGGAATCTCCTTCCCTATATGGAAAAACTGGCTAACTGTCCTCACTTAGTTTCTCCTTAATTCCAGGTTGCTTCTCCCCATGATTAGTTTCCATCCATTTTTTTCTTTAATTAGAGTTAATTCTATTCTAATTAAATTAGAATTAAAATAAGAATTAGAATAGAACAAAACAATCTCAAAACAATTTATAGATATAATGCCAATATGTCAGTAAAAGAATTAGATCAGAGCAAAGCCATATTATCTTTGTAGAAATATGGAGATGGTAATGAGGTTCTTCACATTATGGATGTGATTTATCACTGTTGTATTATTATGTTATTGTTATTTACTTATTTATTAGACTTTATGCCACCCATCTTGCATATTCTTTCCTAATTAGTCTACTGATTTATCCTGGACACTCTCTCCATAGATAATAAGTTGCATTTTTTGCCTTACCTGCCCACAGACTTGATTCTTTTTTCACTAAAGTAATCAAGGAAGTACTTATTCTGCATAATGAGATTGTTTACTTCTGGGATTCTGCAAAATAAATATTTCATAGACACCAGATACAAAGGTCATATTGGTGAATCTTTTTTTGCTCAGCAACCCAAAACCACTTTCAATAAGTTGTTAGGGCATACCCTTTCAAAATGAATGAAAAGCAATAAATATATTATAATGATATAAAGATATAATAATATAATACAACAAAATAAAATACAAGACAAGACAATCTAACATAACAATCTAATCTAATCTAATCTAATCTAGGATAAGATAAGATAAGATAAGATAATATAAGATAAGATAAGATAAGATAAGAAGTCCTGGAGGCTAAAGCATATGAAGAATGGTTGGAGGATTTGGGTTTGGCTAACCTAGAGAAAAAAAGGACTAGAGGTGACATGATATTCCAGTATTTGAGAGGCTGCCACAAAGAGGAGAGGGTCAATTTATTTTCCAAAGCACTAGAGGGCAGGACAACAATGGATGGAAACTAATCAAGGAGAGAAGCAACTTGGAATTGAGGAGAAACTTCCTAACAGTGAGGACAATTAACTGATGGAACAGCTTGCCTTTAGATGTTGTGGATGCTTCATCACTGGAGGTTTTAAGACAAGATTGGACAATCACTTGTCTGAAATGGTATAAGATCTCCTGCTTGAGCAGAGGACTGGACTAGAAGGCCTCCAAGGTCTCTTCCAGCTCTATTCTAATTCTGATATTGAACATTAAATATGGATCCAATGTGGTCTATATTATAATGTACTGGATTCATTGCAATTAACTGCCATCATATTGAATTCATTAGGCCTTTACCCCCTCAATTCAAACAGGAAGCTAGTTCTAATTTCATCTAGAGTCAACAAAACACTGGCAGTTCTAAATAATTGTCAATTTAATCGATCCTACAATTATCAAAATTATCATAATCTTTTCATTATTTCATTAAAGGGTGTCCTTGGGCTGCAGCAAAACTATTAAGACTAAAATGTTATAATAATAACCAGCCTCTGCCATTTAGAGGTGGAACAGCAAGCAAGATAAACATGTTCTTGACATTTGGCACACCCAACTTTTGCATCAACCTTTTTAGTAAGAGAGTAATTATCCAGCTTTTATGATACTGAAATCTCTTTGACTACCCCAATAAAGCTGGCTGAAAGACTTTCCAGAAGAAGATTTTAATGCCACTTGATAGTTATGTTTATATCAGTACTAATGTTGCTAGGAATCCAGATTCTTCTTCCTATTCTTCATAAATATTACCATCAAGGGGAACTCAACATTACTGGTATTATGTCTCAGAGTTATGCCTTTTTACATCCAATAACCTTTAAAACAGCCCCTTCGCTGGATCTCTTAGATGATATCATGTAAGGAAGTTCTCAAAAAAGAACTTAAGAGGTATTTTATTAATAGAATTTTGTTCTGAGGATGTAATCATGCATAGTTTATAGTATGGCATCTTTTTTGGATTAGGTTAATGATGGTTAATCTGATCTGTATCACTTTTATGTATTTATTTTTTGTCAAAGTTAGGTACTACCCATCTTACTCTCAGAGTGACTCTGGATGATGTACAGTTGAAAGCATAAAATAAATCAGGTAGAAGCAAAACTAAAGCAAGTTAAAATAAGTATTATGCCAGAAAAATAAAGCTATTTTATCTTGCCACCTGTTAAACATTTTTTGTTTACCTTATGGTCAATCTGGAAAGATTATCTTTCCAATGAAAATATTTCCTGATGCAGTCTGTAGTGAAATAGTTCTTATCATTATCAGATTATTTTGTGGTATGTAATCAAAATTTGCTTTTTCATAATTTAAACATTAGGTTCTTTATCTTGTCTTCTGGAACAAATTCGAACATTTCAGCCATGTCTTGTAAAAACAAGCCTCTTGATATATGAAGGCACCCAACGGCCATAGATATTGCCCTGTGCCTCTTGGCATACCAACTGTATTATTTCCTTTATTTGAATACATGTAGTTTCAGGGAACACACTTAATCAACTTTGGCTAGTCTCACAATAGATTAGGTGAGGTTGAACATGGATGGAAAATCTAAGATAGTCAATCTAACTAACTACCTAAGCTGCTTGGAATGAGAATTGAAGAGAGGAAAAAAAGTCCTAGAATAAGCATTACAATTTGACTGCTATAACGTTGTTAGAAAACATGATAAAATGGTCTGCATTTCAATTGAGTAAAATATAGGTTGATTCAAGGTCACCTTTATATTAGATACGGGAGAGATTTAAAAAACACACATACAGGAAAATGTATCACAAAACAGAGTTGTTGGGTTTATATGCAAAGAGAATTGTAGCACTTAACCTATCCTGAAACAGATGCAGTGTAAATCTTCTTTTTTTTAAATGCAATGTTTCTTAAAGACATTTTCAACAGAATAATAACAATAGAAATTTTGAATTGACAAAAAGAAAACTAGAGAAAATTAATAAGAAAGTGAAAAGAAACAGACAAAAAGGATTTGGAAAGAAAGAAAAATTAATTTACAAAGTGGTTTCTAATTTTTTTTAACAACAGTTATAACTATATTTATATTTTAACCTATCTCTAAGGTTATTGTACATCATAATTTCCTTCTGTCCTTAATATACTCTTTCTAATCATTAAAGTCATAAGGAAGTTTATTTTTCCTTTTTAGGAAATGAATGTAGTCATTGATCTTTCTCTAAGCAAATAAATTAATTTTGCCATCTCTGCTAATTCTGTCATCTTCACCAATCATCCCTCCACTGTAGATATTTCAGGGACTTCTCATTTTTGTGTCTTGGACCAGAGATAATCTTCCATGGTTCTTTTCTAAGTGTATAGTCCTGGCAAAACAAGTCCAGGTTTCAGCTATGTATTTGTGTTTAAAATTCATTTGAACCCAAAGTGTTATGATTTTTCTAAAATCTGCCAAACATGATAAAATGGTCTGCATTTCAAACACAAATTTGGAGTACCTTTATATATTATAAATAAAGATCTATTACATATTGTTAACATGGCACTTCTAATATAGCAATTTTCAAAACTACATTAACTTCATTGAACCACAGAAAACTATGCCATCCAAACTATGTATTGTGCTCTTCTAGTTCTAAAATTATTTTATTTCCCAGCAACATGAATTATTCCAGAGCGAGTTGAAAAATGCATCTTCAAAATAAGTAATGCCAAGTCATTTCTTTGTATCTTGAAGGGCCTTTTATCTGTCCTTGATTCTTGCCCTTGTCATATATATCTTTTTGCCTTTATTTAAAATGATGCATTGGCTATCAAAATAGGTACTGTTCAAAACAAAAAACATCATTCTAGATGTTTCTTTGTTTTTAATTACAGTTTCTTCCCAATAAAACATTCACTTTTGTAGGATTTTGGCTCAGAATTACCAACATATTCTGGCTCTGGTATTTGCGGTAAAAGAAATCAATGAAAACCCTCACATCTTACCAAACATCACTCTGGGGTTCCAGATCTATAACAGTCACTTGAGTGCAAGCTCAACTTATCTTGCCTCAATGGAACTTCTTTCTACCTGGAAGAAGTTCATTCCAAACTATAAATGTGATAGTAGAAGCAATGCAGCTGCAGTCATTGGAGGACCCGACTCAAATATCTGCCGCCATATGGCCACCATTCTAGGTATCTACAAGGTTCCACAGGTACCCCTGGGCTTTTTTGGACTTTGTTTTCTCACTAATCGTATTTCACTACTTAATTTTAACTCTTCTGTGTTCATGATTCTCTTTCTCCTTTTTCCCCCTCTGTCTTGTTGATTATGCATTGTTATTATACATACTAATGTTTACTAATAACTAATAGTAAATGTACATACTAATGTAAATGTTTTGGCAGTTCCATTGTGGTTTCTTTTTCTTTTGCTATAAATTTTTGATTACTATTTTTAAAAACAAAAAACAAAACAGTTACTATGTTCATTTAAGTAAATTTATTTGAGTACATTAGATGAAGAAGCAAGTTATACATTTCTGGAATTCATGAAGAACATAATTAAATAAACTTTGTTTTGACACAAGCTTGCTATCTGATGTTTAACTATAAAGTGGACATTTAACTTGATTTTATATTTTGAGTACAAGGACTGATCTAAAAGAGCAGGATAGTCTAGAAGGAAGAGTTCTACCTTGACATAGAAAAACAGTGTTTTGCAAGTAGGATTATTTACACCTGAAATACAGATGATTTTAGATAAATGATAGATAGATGATAGATAGATGATAGATTGATAGATAGATAGATAGATAGATAGATAGATAGATAGATAGATAGATAGATAGATAGATAGATAAATGTGCTTAATGTACAGCATACTGCCTGGGTCAATTTGTATACATAATAATACTTATTAATTTCTTAATTTCTACCTCTTTTATCCAGCCATTAATAAAACAAGTCGCAAGTTTGAAAATATTCTATGTCTTCTTTTTCTTTTATTTTCAGTGTTAATCTGTCCATTTCTACACAGTTCAATATTTTTTTAATTACATCTTCTTCTTTCCTCACTTTTCCAATGCTGTGCAAATACAATTCTTGCTGCTGTTAAAACATGCAATATCAAATATACATTCCCTTTATCATATTTTTCTGGTATTATGCCTAACAAAAATAATTCTGGTTTACAATCTATATGCTGTTTTAACATTTTTTTCTAACCAAGTGTGCACTTTTGTCTATTTTTTTGCAAGGTGTTTTTATGATGCTTTTGCAATAAAGCTATCCCCATCTCTGCGTATTTTTTTTTTTTTTTTGTTGGTGAAATATGTACCATCACTAAATAAAAATGGAGTGTTCCCAAAATTAGGCTTACTGCATTGATTTATAGGAGTAAAATTCAAGCTTAAAAATAATGAATATATTATCTATTTAATTTCAGCAGCTAAAATCAAAGTTACCCAACACTGGAAAACTCAAGAAAATCTAACAGTTGAAATGTGGATTAACATGGCCTTTTTAATTGTCACATTAGAAAAAAAAATCACATAAAATTAAAATAATGAGACACCGGAGACAGGCATCACATTTTAAAATCAAATTTAGATGGATTTTATGGGTTGCTTCAGTTTTAATAAGCAATAATATTATAATAGTTCATAGTGCATATGTGGTAAATTTGCTGTTTATTTACATGATAGTATATACTGTTTTTCCATTTCCTGTTTTATTTCTCTATGCATCCTGTATTTGTGTTAATTTGTGTGTGTCTGTGTGTCTGTGTGTGTGTGTACACACAGGCACACAGACACATGCACACATCAGTGGTGGTATTCAATTTTTTTTTACTACCAGTTCTGTGGGTGTGGCTTGGTGGGCATGGCAGGGGAAGGATACTGCAAAATCCCCATTCCCTCCCCACCCCACTAACCTACTTTCCAGCTGCCTTGTCCTGTGCAGGGAAAACAAAGAAGACCCAGCCAATCAGCTGGGACTTGGGAGGCAGAGAATATAGATGGGAGCAGGGTCAGTCAGAGGTGGTATTTGCCGGTTCTCTGAACTACTCAAAATTTCCGCTACTAGTTCTCCAGAACTGGTCAGAACCTGCTGAATACCACCTCTGGCGCACATACATATTTGTGTATTTTGCAAACCTGATCTCCTTTTCAAATCTCCTTTAGCTTATGTATGGTTCTTCTCCAGCGATGGATAATAAACATGAAGAAGTTTTTGCTCAACAAATGTTTCCAAACTGGATCCATCAATACAATGGAATTCTTCACTTACTTCTATATTTCAGGTGGACATGGATAGGGGTGATTTATGTCGAAGGTGAGAATGGAGAAAGGTTTGTGCAGAAAGTCCTTCCCTTTTTTCTCAGAATGGCATTTGCTTTGATTTCATTCAAAACTTACCCAAACACAGCTTTTCTAGTAACACCTTTAATCTTGTAGAAAAAGGGGTTGAAACATACAAGATAACTGAGCGAAGCAGTTACAACATCTTATTCACACATGGAGAACTACAGACAATGCTAGTTTTCAGAGTACTCATTGCACTTTCAGAATATGATGGATCAAATAAGCCTGAGAGTAAAGTTTGGATCATGACGGCCCAGATGGACTTCACATCCCTCCCTTTTCAGAGGAATACGGACATAGACTTTCTTCATGGTGCTCTCGCTTTGACAATTCACTCTGAGGAGATATCGGGATTCCAAACATTTCTTCAGACCAGAAAACCTAGCTCAGAAAAAGAAGATGGCTTTCTCCAGCTATTTTGGGAAAGTGTATTTGGATGCTCCTTGTCTAACCCAAACTCAGATGACAGACCTGAGATGACCTGCACTGGAGAGGAGAAACTGAACACGCTCTCTGAGTCTGTTTTTGAGATGAGGATGACTGCTCATAGCTATAGTATTTACAATGCCATCCATAATGTGGCACATGCCCTGCACTTAATACATGTGATGAATTCCAAACAACACACATTGCCAAAAGACCAGAAGCTTCTCAATCAACATTTATGGCAGGTAAAACCAAAGTGAAAATATGTAACAAGTTTGAAACTAGATTGGATGCTAGATTGGGATGAAAGTCTTTCTTCCTTTCTATTTCACCAACAGCCTTTCATTTCTTATGTCAAATGAATAAGATACAACAAAGTACAAAGAACCATCCATTCCAGCTGTCAGATTAATCTTATGTTAACTAATTATCAGAATGTTTATTATTATGTCTACTTTAATCACTTAGCAAAGATTAAACAAGCCCTAAGAGATTGGCTTCCTTCATGAACTTTTAGGATCAAGACAGATGACTTGAGTTTCTGAACTTGATGTTATTGAATGAAAGTTAAAACTAAATTGCAATCTTAAACAAATCAAAGACAGAATCTTCTAATTTTGCCTGTATGAGGAAATATTAGCCATTTCCTATGATTATTATTATTAAAAATAATATGAGCTGTTCATAGCAAATAAACACTAAAAAAAAGAAAATAGTAAAACAAAATATACACTATCATCACAGAGCTAGATCCTAACCAGTAGAGTAGATCCTAAAGCAATAAGGAAGCCATTTTTATTTTTTAATATTCTGCCTCAGGAATTCAACTACAATTAAATATTAACAAATAAAATATGAACAGCAATGAAAATTACAAGAAATGAAACATGAATAAAATTAATTTGTACTACAATATATTCACAATGACAACTAAAATAATCTTTTACAAGTATACAAATTTCAATCTACTATATTGCTTACTAAACAATTGATACTGAAACAGCCCTATCACCATTCTCGGCATCTGTTTATCAGCCTTCCACTAAATAGTGTGATTTATTGAATAAACAAGGTTTCAAATCCTTGAAAAGTATGCCTTTCAAATTCTTAGATATCTAAGCATTTGTGGACTCAAAATAATTTATCCAAGCTAAAATTGGACATCTTTATGGAAACTCTTTAGGGAGAAGTAGTCGTTTATATATGAAGGCAAGTTGTTCCATGGGACAAAGTTGTTCCATGGGACAGGTGATGCAACTGAGAAACTTTTGTTACAGGATCCCAGTAGATGAAACTCCTTTTGAAATAAGATCCTCAGCAAGGCTTGTCTCCCAGATCTTTCTAGAATGGGAAGAGCACATTTGAATTTTTTTTTTTTTAGGATGCAGAAAAGTTACAAGTTGTATCTAATTGCATGGATTTGGTATCTATACCAACTTAGATACCTTTGTAGACATGGAGAGTTTTGGTTCAACAATGCCATGACAGCTGCAGTAGATTATATTATGACAAGGTCAATTCAGCTCTAGATTAACTCTTAAAATACCCCATCCTGAAAGCTAATCAACTGGAAAATCTGTCAGAAAGATACAAAACAGAGTAATATGGAAGGTTTGTTATACTCGTTAGAAATGAGAGGTTCTGTGGTTCTATGCTTTTTACTCAAAGCATAAACAAAAGAAAGTATCTCTTCAATGTTTTGCACAGCCTTAATAAAAAGAATAGCAAAGTCAATAATGAAAGATTCAGTAATGCTGTTATACTATCGATACCCAATACATGGTTAATAAAATAATTGATCATCCCTGTTTGTACCTTGTAACTCCTGCACATGTCTGTGTCACCCTCCCTATCTCCCTCCCTCCCTCCCTTCCTTCTTAAAAATAGCACATGCCTCACTTACAGAATTAAATAGTTGTCCTTAAGAATTTTCTATCTTTCTATCTTAGTTACATCACTTTCTAAGAAAAGTTTCATTTAACAACAGTGCTGGAGAAAAGATTTCCTTTGACCAAAATGGTGAAAGAATAGCTGCATTTGATATTATCAACTGGAGGACATTCCCAAACCAATCTTTTCTTAGAGTCAAAGTTGGAAAGATAGACCCACATATGTCATCAAATACATCATTCATCATTGATGAGAATAATATTGTATGGCCTAGCAGGTTCAATCAGGTATGGGTTAATGCATTTGTTCTGGATTTCTAAAACTTTTCACCTAAGGGGAAAAAAAACCTGGTTTGCTCAGAGCCAGTCCTATGATTAAGGAGAGTGAGTTATGGTGCAGATGATGTTGTGTTGGAAATTCCATTTCACATTCAGCCTTACATTGCTCAAACCCAAAAGTTCTCTTGTCTACTTTAGATCTTTCTACTAACTGTACATACTTTACTAACTGTAAAGGGTTTTCAAGATGGCTGCACACATGGATGCTGTGGCTAACCGCTCCTTCTTTCAGTATATGGTGTGTATGATTCTGTGTGTGTTTTGGATACTTTCCTTGATTGAATCCTGTGGGGAAAGGAGCATCTATAATCAGCAAGCCATGTTACAAATTGGACTGAAATGTGAAAAGGCTATTATGGATGATTTTATACATTCTCATAACATACCGAAGGAGGCAGCTAGGCCCCTGGGGGACCCATGGATCACTATCCCTGTAGGAAGGAGGAAAAGATGGAGAAAGAACAGGAAGAGGAAGAGAGGATGCCATGCTTGGGTTTTCTTTAAGCTGAATAAATTTCCACACAAGCCTTCAATTCCAAGTATATTTCTTACCAATGCAAGATGGATGAATTAAAGCTACAGATTACAAAGACTAAATTCATCAAGAACTGCTGTGTTTTGCTAATCACAGAAACTTGGCTTCATTCACTCATTCCAGATGCAGCTGTTGAGCTGGAAGGCTACATAGCTCACCGGCAGGACAGGAGTAGAGATTCTGGCAAGATCAAAGGGGGAAGTTTAAGCCTTTATGTGAACAAAAGCTGGTGTATCAATACAAAGAATGTAGACATCCACTGTTGTCAGCATGTTAAGTGTGCTACCAGAGGAGCAAACATATTGGGCAAAATATATACCAACATCAAACATGGCTATAAGATTATACAATTACCATTTGGGACAAGCAGACCATATGTCACTGCTTTTAGCACCAGCTTACATCCCTCTTAGGAGATGGGCTCTGTCTATAATAAAGACAGTGAAATCTTGGCCAGAAGATGCTTCTCAACAACTTCAGGATTGTTTTGAGAACACAAATTGGGACATCTTTTACCACCCTGACCTAGAGGTGCACACTGCAACCGTTCTGTGCTATATCAAATACTGCACAGATACTATCACTGTGGATAAATGTATTAGGATCTATCCCAATCAGAAACCCTGGATGACCAAGGAAGTCCAGTGCCTCTTGCATGACAGGACCAAGGCCTTTAGGTCCAGTAATGGGGCAAGATACAGTGTTGCCAGAGCTAATTTGAAGAAAGGTATTCGGAAGGCCAAGGTTGATTATAAGAGGAAGATTGAGGATAATTTTTATAGCAAGAACATGAGGCAGGTGTGGTGATGGATTCAACAAATTACAAACCATCAACCAACCAATGTCATCCCTGCTGAAGGGGATGCTTCATTGGCAGAGGAACTGAATCATTTCTTTGCTCACTTTGAAGTGGAGACATCAGAGACAGATAAAACACAACTACCAGCCAATTGTAGCCCCCACCTCATTGTGGAGGAACAGGGGGTAAGGAGCATTCTGAGGGCTGTGGACCCTAGAAAGGCTGCTGGTCCTGATGGTATCTCTGGCCGAGTGCTTAAAGATTGTGCTGATCAGTTGGCTGGAGTCTTTACCAGGATCTTCAATCGGTCTTTATCCCAGTCCACTATTCCATCTTGTTTGAAGGCTTCCACCATTGTTCCCCTGCCAAAGAAGTTCCCTATCAATAACCTCAATGATTACAGACCAGTGGCACTCACTCCTACCATCATGAAGTGCTTTGAGAAATTGGTCTGCCGGTACATCATTTCTGGTCTTCCGCATACAATTGATAAACACCAGTTTACATACAGAAAAAAATAGATCTACAGAGAACGCTATAGCCATCACTCTTCACACTGCTCTGACTCATCAAGAATAGCGGGGGAGGGGGGTATGTGAGGATGCTTTTTGTGGATTTTAGTTCTGTGTTTAATACAATTCTTCCACATAGAATGGTGTCTAAACTTCTGGACCTTGGGCATTCTAATTCAATCTGTTTTGGATGATGGATTTCCTGTCTGGCCACTCACAGAAGGTCAGATTAGGTAATCACACCTCTTCAGCCCTTATTCTTAACACTGGTACACCACAGGGTTGCATGTTGAGTCCCTTACTCTATATTCTTTATGTACATGACTGCATTCCAACTCCGAGATGAGGTGGACCGGTTGCTTTGGTGGTATGGAGACAATAACTTGGTCCTCAACATCAATAAAACCAAGGAGCTTATAGTGGATTATAGAAGGAACAGATCAGACATCCAGCTCTTGCTTATCAATGGAGACTGAGTGGAGCAAGTGGCCAGTTTTAAGTTTGTGGATGTTACCCTAAAAGAGGACCTGGGGTGCTCATATTGCAGCCCTGGTCAAAAGGGCCCAGCAGAGATTATATTACCTGAGACTTCTCAGAAAACAACAACTGAATGAAAAACTGCTGGCGACCTTCTACTGCTGCATCATAGAGAGCATTTTAACATACTGCACCTCTGTATGGTTTGCCAATTGCACAGTGGCAGATAGGAAAGCACTCCAGAGAGCTAATGTCATTGCCCAGAAGATCATTGGTTGCCCTCTCCCCTCTTTGGAAGAGCTTTATAGCTCCCGCTGCCTTAAGAAAGTTCAAAACATTCTGAAAGATCCATCTCATCCTGGGAACCCTTTTTTTTTTTGAACTATTACCATCTGGCAGATGGTATAGAATAATAAAAACAAGGACAAGTAGGCTGAAAACAGCTTCTATCCCAGGGCAGAGGCTCTTTTGAATTGTGCTGTGTTGGTGCAGTGTTGGTGTGGTGTCGGGGGTTTCCGGTTCAATGTGTGAAGGGTGAAGGATGTGTGTTTGTGTTTGTTTTCATGGTCATAATGTGAACTGAAGATGGTGTTTGATTTCGTTGTACGAGGTGCAATGACAATAAAGTAAACTAAACTAAACTAAACTAAACATATGAAACCCATTGACATGAGCATTCTTCTACCACCACTTTTTCTTCTGCTGTTACTCTACATTTTCTTTGATAAAATTCTGATATATCAAAGTCAACCACTTAGTATGCATTTCTCGTCTACTTCCTATGCTGAGAGCTACAAAGGTATTTTAAAGCAGGTTTATATTACTTCTCTTTCTCAGTAAATCTAACAAACTTATATTTAATATTTACATTAAACTTAGCTTTATCGTACCATAGATACCTGTGCCACCCAAATCTTAAATTATGCCCTTCTAACTACAAATTTCTCAGTAACATCCTTCCTTTCATCCAAAACAAACAGCAAGCTGCCACATACACATTAAAATCTGGTAAGTCCATCCCTCAACTTTCTTTTGCATCTTGTAACACCTTATATTTAACTAGTCATTTTCCCCTGCAACATGAATTTAGATACATCTATCATTGTTTAAATGACGCCTTTCTATTTTTTATGTTTAGACGTGCCCTGTTTCAATATGCAATGACAACTGCTTTAAAGGATTTAGTAAGAGAAAAAAGGAAGGGCTGCCATTTTGCTGCTATGACTGCTTTCCTTGTCCAAAAGGGAAGGTTTCAAATCAGGAGGGTAAGACAATGTATTGATGGGTCAGAAATATTTCTTGTGTAATACTGAGATAGATCAAGATATAAATATGAGAACCAATTTGATATGGTGGTTAAGGCACCAGGCTAGAATCTAGGAGACCATGAGCTCTAATCGCACCTTATATGGAAGTATGAAATCAGCTAGGTGACATTGACTCTCTAGTCTTGGGAAGAAGGCAATGACAAACCAATCTTTACTACTTCACCAAAAATCAACACTGTCTTGAAAACTAATTTTTGTTTTCTGGTTATTGACCACAAATATTCTCTCTCTCTCTCTCCTTCCTCCCCCCCCCCCCCCACAATATTGATAGATATATGTAAGGTGCAAAACTGACCTTGTATTTTAATAGTTGTTCAGTTAAATCATAATGGTAGCATTTGCAGATGAAGATATAGTCCTATATAACATCTGATATGCATGGAATTATTTTATGTAAATTGTTAAAACTATAAAAAACCAGGTTACACAAATAATTTAGATGCATTACATATAAAACAGACAGAACAAAATATCAAGAATGTTCTTTAAAAAAATCATAATTTCTCCCTCCTCCAGTCTTTCAGATATATGGTAGTGTCTTATACAATCGGGTTACTAAACATTCCCATTTGTAAAGCAATACTTCCCAGTTAACAAGATAATTCTGTGATGGAAAAGACTAAACTTGTCTCTTAGATGCATCTTAATTGATTTTTTTTAGGACTTTGGCAATATCACATATTGATACTAAACATTAATTCTCTTTCAGACATGGATGATTGCATTCAGTGCCCAGAAGGTCAATTTCCAAATCATGGACAGGATGGATGTCTTCTGAAAAAAATTATTTATTTGTCACACAAAGAATCTTTAGGGATTAATTTGACCATTCTTATACTCTCATTTGTTTTAATCACAGCATTGGTTCTTGGAATTTTCATAAAGTACCAAGATACTCTCATTGTCAAAGCCAACAACAGAAATCTCACTTATACTCTCCTTGTTTCTCTCTTGCTCTCATTTCTTTGTGGTTTACTGTTCATTGGCCAGCCTGAGAAGGTGTTGTGTCTTATTCGACAAAGTGCTTTTGGTATCATCTTTACAATAGCTGTGTCATGTATCTTAGCTAAAACTGTAATTGTGGTTCTAGCTTTTAAAGCCACTAAGCCAAATTCCAAAATGAGGAAGTGGGTGGGGAAACCCTTGGCCAACTCCATTGTTTTTTCCTGCTCTTTTCTTCAAATAATTATTTGTATAACATGGTTGGTTGTTGCTCCTCCGTTCCCAGATCTTGACATGGATTCTGTGCCTGAAGAAATTTTATTAGAATGCAATGAAGGCTCAAATGTCATGTTTTACTGTGTCCTCAGCTTTATGGGTTTCTTGGCTATTGTGAGCTTCATAGTAGCTTTTCTAGCCAGGACACTGCCTGATACTTTTAATGAAGCCAAGTTTATCACTTTCAGCATGCTAATATTCTGCGCTGTTTGGTTGTCTTTTTTCCCAGCTTATTTAAGTACCAAGGGAAAATATATGGTGGCTGTGGAGATCTTCTCCATTCTGGGCTCCAGTGCTGGCCTACTGATTTGTATTTTTCTTCCAAAAATCTATATTATTATAGTAAAACCTGAATTAAATAATAGGGAATTGCTCAGAATAAAGCATTAAAGACTTGAAATTTATGGCATCAACTAACAAATTTAAAAATCATATAGATTCTAAACAATTAATGGAATAAACTATTAGTTTTTCCTTTAGCCTCACTGAGCTATTGATGATAATTTAGTAGTCTAAATATCCCTTCTACCAGTTAGCTGTATTCCTGAACATTTTAAATTAACATAGGATGGGATGTTTGAATGATTGATTGATTGATTGATTGATTGTATATTGCTGCCTATTTGCCCATGGCAATTCAAAGTGGCTAACAGAATATAAAACTTCATTTAAAACAATAAAACTAATAAAAAGAATAAAATAAATTAATATAATATAAGAAAATCACCCCCACCCTGCCCCGGTGACAGCAGATCACATGAGCCATTTAATGTTCTCCATCCCACTCTGGGTTCCCCAGGCCTGCTGGCAGAACCAGGTCTTCAGCACCTTTCAGAAGAGTATTAGAGTGAGGGCCATTCTAATCTCTGGGGGAATGATGTTCCAGGGAGAGGGAGCTATCACAGAGAAGGTCCTTCTTCTGGGTTCCACCAGGTGTATCTCCTTAGGGGATGGGACCAGCAACATTCCCTGCCTCCCCACTTTGATGGGTCAAGTAGATATGACCAGCAAGAGATGGTTTCTCAGATACCCTGGTCCCAAGCCAGGCTTTAAATATGACAACCCAGAAGCAAATCATCAACCAATGCAACTCCTGCAGGAGAGGAGATACATGTGCACACCAGGGTCTGCATAAAACCATGCGGGACGCTGCATTTTGCACCAATTGGAACTTTTGGATAGTCTTCAAGAGCAGCCCCATGTAGAGCGGGTTGCAATAGTTAGGTTCACCTCTTTAAGTTCTCAGTCTTAGACTGTGTAGAGAGTAGGTGTGCAATAGTGGATGTAATTGTATATCGGTACAATTTCCTACACAACTCTGGATTTAAAGTCCCAGATCATGTGAACAAGTGACTGTGGTTACCTTGATGCTATAGACTTCCCAGCTAAATACATATATATCAGGGAAGGAAGGAGGCAAATGTATGTGCTTGGACCTATTTCCTGTGAGGTTTTAAATAGTCACACAGATAAAATCTTATGAAACAAATGGGGTGTACTCCAAGAAACTATTGATAAGATTGTAACTTCAGTATCTGTATCCAGTGCCCACTTTTCCCTATTGTGGTTGATGGCTGACTGACTGATTGACTGATTGACTGACTGACTGATTGACTGACTGATTCATTCATTCATTCATTCATTCATTCATCAATTCATCCATCCATCCATCCATCCATCCATCCATCCATCCATCCATCCATCCAT
>NW_020717667.1:26170-41803 GCF_900518725.1 Notechis scutatus | reverse complement strand
ATGAAAAGAAAGGAGGACAGAAAACAAAGCAAGAGGGAGATCAGGAGGATGTAAGAGAGGTCTCGGTTGTTGGCTTTCACAATGGGAGTTTCTAGATGTTTAATAAATATGATTAAAACAAAGCCTGTGGTCAGGAACAAGAGTAGGGCAAAGCAGATGAGGATGATGCCCAGAGGTTCTTCATAGGACAGGAAGGTTATTCTTTTGGGGATACATTGGACTCGGTTCTTGGTTGGACATTGTTCTTCTGGGCACTTTGTGCATTTTTCAATATCTGAGAAAAATAATATTTTTTGTTATAGTCTTTCAAATTTCAAGAAAACTTTGAATGAGATGTGATATTGAGAGACAGGAAAGCATCATTAATGGTACATTCTTACACTCCAGCAAAAAGATCTCCAAATATGTACAAACAAGAACAACTAAATAAAATTAAACAATAAAAAACAAAAACAAGAAAATAAAATTAAAAGAAGAAATATCTGGTGCCACAAACTCCTTTGTCAACTTTAAAGCAAAAGTTTGTTGGTTGCAACTATTGCTGCTTTTCAGTTGCCACAAAGACAGGGGGGAGGGAGAGCTACCTGTGGAATGCCAGTTCCAGACTACAACAAGAAACTGTCCCATGGGAACTTCTGGGAGAAGTAGCAAGTCTCCAGAAGTTTAAGAGGATGGGGACTATTGAATTTCAGGGTGGAGTGGAGTAGGAGCTGCACCAGAAAAGGTAGGCTTCTGAGGACTCATAAAGTGGCAATGTTTTAGGGATCAGACCTTTTTGCATGCAAAAGCATTCTAAGTGTGGTCATCATAGCTTTTATGAAGTGGTACTAATACTTCACGTGATTTTGATTCTATGCCTCTATTTTTACAAAACCAAGGATTGTGTTAGCTTTTTTTTTTTTTTTGCTGCTGCAGCATAGTCATGTGGCAATCTTGTTCCACTACCTCCCTTCTCTGTCTTAACCAACCAGGTCCTTTCTTTATTTACTTACTTGTTTATTTATTAAATTTTTGTCAGGTGATGGACATACGTTTATCCCAAGAATGTTTAAAATCAGTTGTTGATTTTGATGCTCTCAATAAACTGCTCTAAAAAGATTGGACACAGGATAAAATTTGTCTAATGTGGTTAGATCCACGGAGTTCCCCTTGAGAAGGGTTGCAACACTGCCTACTTCAGGGCAGATGGATACAGCCCCCTCCAGAGAAAAAAATCATTAATTATCCTGAAATTGAGAGTATCTCCAAACTTTGAAGGCTTCTAGAAATCCCTTAAAATGTGGTATTTTCCAACAGTCCTGGGGATCCCCTGACAATGAAACCCTGTGTGCTGGATGCATGGTAGGTAGCATCTTGATGTACTTCTCTCTTGATTTCTTATGGGTGTTACCATAAAAGAGGAGCTGACCTGGGGCGCTCACATTGCAGTATTGGTCAAAAGGGCCCAGCAGAGATTATACTACCTGAGACTTCTCAGAAAACAACAGCTGAATGAACAAATGCTGGTAACCTTCTACCATTGACCATAGAAAGCATTTTAACTTACTGCACCTGTGTGTGGTTTGCCAATTGCACAGTGGCAGATAGGACAGCACTCCAGAGAGTTAACGTCATTGCTCAGAGGATCATTGGTTGCCCTCTCCCCTCTTTGAAAGAGCTTCATAGCTCCCGCTGCCTTAAAAAAGTTCAAAATATTCTAAAAGCTTCATCTCATCCTGGGCACCCTTTTTTTTGAACTATTAGCATCTGACAGATGGTACAGGACAATAAAAACAAGGACACATAGACTGGAAAACAGGGCAGTAACCCAGGGCAATAGCTCGGTTGAATTATAATGTATAGTACCATGTTGGTGGGTGGGTTTTCAATTCAATGTGTGGAGTATGAAGGATGTGCATTTGTGTTTATTTTCATGGTCATGATGTGCACTGAAGATGGTGTTTGATTTCATTGTACGAGGTGCAATGACAATAAAGTAAACTAAACTTAGCATTTAGTTCTCGTTGTTTTAATTTTTAATTTGTGATTTAATTGTGTACCGCCAAAAGTCACTTTGTGTGAAATAGAACACCATATAAATGTGATCAATAAATCTGAAAAGAAAGAGAAAAATTAAAGAAGATTAATTGGTGAAGGAATTCAAGAAGAGGAACTGAGTCTGTTATCTGCCAAGTCTTTTTATCCAATAAAAATGGGAAGATGAAGCAATATATTTCCATCCTTTCTAGATTTGGCAACAATTTTAAAGACATAATGAAATCGAGATTGGTATCTATTCGTAGATTAGTCTTTTATTAGTTCTCCTTCCCCCCACTCTTTTTGTTCCTTTTAATCCCAGCACTGTATGTTAGTATTTTTTTTCCTTTCAGAACCACAACCATATTCATTTTTGGTTGGTATTATAACAGTTTTTATCTCAGTATTTAACAATGCAAATTGAAAAGATAAGAAAAGGTGGGAAGTAAATATGCACTTGATGGTTTTATGACAAGTCCTGTGTTTGGTTTTTATTTGTTCTTTGAACCCAACTTCTCCTCCTTCATAGTTTCAGATATTTAGATATTTCAGCTTATAAGAGTTTATGATCTTAATAAAGAGTAATTGATTAAATGTATGATTGATGTATCTTTTGGCCTGTAGTGTAAGGTTGATTTGGATGAGCAAAGTGCATTGATCTAAAATCATATCTCAAGTTACAAGGAATTCATATATTTCTAAAAAAGATAAATATGGAACGACTCATCCAAACTGGCAAAATATATAAAAAAAGATTTCCTACCCAATACATTACATCCTTCTTCCTAACTCATCCTTTGAGATCTTTTTCTTTTGCCTCCCATTAGGGAAGAAATTGGACACCATGGAAATTAAAAACAAAACCATCAAACGTATATGACTCCTTAAGATGTATATTGATCAGAGTGCTTTGGATGAATTCAGAAGGTTTCCCTATGGTGTCACCAACCTTCCTGAGTTGAGATGGTCCCCTCTGGACAAGGAACACAATCATAGCAGCAAACTGGTTCTCCTTCTCGAACTTTCTTGACAAATCCTGGCTGACATTTTTCCACACATTTGGACTGAGGCAGAGACTGGAAAGAAAAAGAAAAATGCCAAAGGAAAGAGGTTAATCTCACCATCTATGTAACATGGAGGTAGACAGAAACATTAGCCAAGTAATCTCTGGGCTTCAGATAGAAAAATATGAAATCCCTGACAACTTCCAAATGATTGCAGGAATACAATTGCAGGCGGATTCCTCATTTAGTTCCTCCTTTTTCTTGGGGCCTTTCTACTTAATAAAGTCTGGAGGGATGAAATGAGAAAAAAATTAAACATTAAGTCACACTTAGTTCCTCCTCAAAGTGTAATTCACATGCATTCCTCCATTCTTCATATATGTATGATTTTTAAATAAGGTATCCACTTATTTTAAATTTGAGACTAAACTTTATTGTAAAAGATGTATTACATTTATATTCCATTTGTGAACTTTATCAAGATTAACTGACTAATTAAATGATTGATTGATGTATATTTTATACATCAATGCATTTATTTAAAATTGTATTTATTTTTAATTTATTTAAAATACCACATTTTTTGGAGTATAAGATGCTCCAAAGTATAAGACCCACCTACCTTTTGGGGAGGAAAACAAGAAAAAAAAAAATCTCCCTCTGCCTCCCAGGAATTTGCCTCCTTGCAGCAAACAGCTTCAGCACAGCCTGATTAGCATAAGCAGCTGATTGTCAGTTGGATCGGCCTCCCTACAATCAGTTGTTTCAGGCTTCAGGGATTGACATAGCCTATTGCTGTCTCCGCGTGCCCCATTTTTGAGTCATTCCAAGTGGCAGGAATCAGAATGGGCAGAAAATGTAGCACATGGAGGCTGAAAAAGTGTGTCTTATACTCCAAAAAATGCAGTAAATTAAAACTGTGATTAAAAAAGAAACGTCTGATTGGTAAGATGTAGAATGGTTTCTTCTGGATTGCAAAACTCCTTTTTGAAAACAGTTCAAAATGATCTCCTCGTTAAGATACAGAGGAAAAATTCTTTACAGGTAAAGGCTGTCAACCTTAAACATGATGTTCCTCATCTGTATATTTTTTTTGATCAGCTTATACGGCTGCCATGCTGGTTAATTAAAAGTAAAACTGACTAATTTCTAAAATTATATGAGGTGAGATGGAGGTGAAAATGTGTCCATCAAAAAGGGTGAGTCAGGAGAGAAGGCGGAGCTTAGTTTCGGCGATACAGCTGTAATCTCAGGGCTCCGAGATCACAGCTGATATTTTCGCTTTTGGTCGGTTCTAACGGACCTAAACCGTCCCATAGAGACGGTGACTGTGTAGGGCACTTTTTTTTTTACTGGGATTCTTTCTGCTTTTTTCATTTATATTTTTGGACCACTCTGCCTTTTCTTTTTTATTATTGAGACTTCCCAATTGGATTGAAGATTATTATTATTATTATTTGGGGGGGGGGGTTGGTTTTTTTTTCTTCCTTCTATTTTTCATTTTTTACTTTGGACTACTTCATAATTGGATTAGGGTCTAGAAGAACCTGAAGATTTTCTTCTTCTTTTTCTCCTTTTTTTTTTGTTTGTTATTGGGCTTTTTATTATTGGATTTTTCCATTTTGGATTATAATTGGCTATTCTACCAGTTGGATTAAAAGCTAAAAAGAATTTGAAGGTCTTGAAGCATCAAAATGAGCAGAAAACTACTTCTATTTTCTACTTCTACCTCTGCCTCCCCACCAGCTGGACAACGCTTGATTCAGACAATGTTGAAGCAAGATAAAAAACAAGAAAAAGTGACTTTACAGATGATTATACAAGGAATCCAAGATCTCAAGATATAATCAGCCGCCATTGAACAAAGAACAGAGAATATTGAACAAAGAACAGGGAAGACTGATGAAAAAATTGAAAATATTCAACAAATGACGACGAAGTATGATGAGAGATTCCAAAAAATTGAGGAAGAAGGTGAACAAAGAGAGGAGAAAATTGGAAATATTGATAGCAGATTAACAGTGGTTGAACAAGATAAAAGTGGGATGTTGAGGTGGGAGATGGAGAGGTCAGAATTCTATCTCAGATTTCAAAATATAGAAGAAGAAAAAGGAGAAAACTTGGCTGCGATAATGATAGAAATTTTGGCGGATGCGTTGGAAATTACAGAGGAAAAGATGATGGATGGAATAGATGAGGTATACCGAGTTTTTACAAGATATGCAATGAGAAATAAATTACCAAGGGAAGTTCATATTAGATTTACCAAAAAATCCATCAAAACACAAATACTACAAGTTGTAAGAGAGAAGATATTGAAATACAAAGGCAAAGAGATTGTGGTTTTAAAACAAATACCCAGAAGAGTGAGAGAGATGAGAAGAGAATATTGATTCCTGACCAAAATGTTATTGGATAAAGAAGTGAATTATAGATGGCTGATTCCAGAAGGATTAATGTTTACGTGGCAAGAACAGAGACATAGAATTGATTCAATTGAGAAAGCAAAACTTTTCTACGCAGAATTTTTTGGAAGGAGAGAAGCACAGGAAGAGAAAGAGGTCTCATTAATTGAGTTTCAAGAGGAACAATTGGAGATTGAAGAAGAGGAAGGTGCAGTAGGTGGACAGGTGGATAGTAAAGAACAGTGTGAAGTGAGATCCATGAGAGCTGTTAGACCTAAATATAAAGCATAATCATGGAAGAAAAAAAATTGATTACAATGAATATAAATGGACTTAATTCAGCTGTTAAAAGAAGGAAAACTTCATAAATTAGAGAAATTAAAATTTGATATAATTTGTTTACAAGAAGTACATATTAAAAAGCAGCATGAACAATTGTTAGTACAACCAAAATTAGGTAAAATATTTACTTCTTTGACTCAATGTAAGAAAAGAGGAGTGGTTCTATACATCAAAGAGGTCATCCCAGCAAAATTGATTTATACGGATGAAGACGGAAGAGTATTAATGGTGGAAATAATGGACAATAATATAAAAATACTCTTGATTGCAATTTATGCTCCGAATGATAAACAAGAAGAATTTTATAAAAAATTACACATGAAAATAACTGGACTGGACTATGTTAATATAATTATGATGGGAGACTTTAATGGAATTGTGGACAATAAACTGGATTATATAGCAACAACAACAAAGCAAAATAGAAAGACTCTCCCTAAATCTTTTTTTAAATGACAGATGAATTAACCTTAAAAGATATTTGGAGAGAAAGAAATGTTAAAGCTAAACAATATACTTTTTATTCAAATAGACATTTATCATGGTCCAGATTGGATATGATTTGGATCTCATCAGAATTAATATCTAATATTCAAGAAACAAATATTGAAACAAGTACTTGGGCAGATCATAGCCCAATGACAATTAAATGGAAGGGACAAAAAAAAAAGATCGAGATGGACGTTAAACAATACTATTTTAAAGGAAAAAGATTTTACACAATGGATGGAGAAAGAATTGGTTTTTTTCTTTAGGGAAAATAAAAAAGAAGATACTTCATTGCAGAATGTTTGGGATACAATGAAGGCATATGTTAGAGGTTTGATAATAGATTATATAAGAAGAAAGAACATTAGGAAAAGGCAAGCCACTAAGATCTTGGAAGATGAGTATAAAAGACTTGAAAAAGAATTACAGAAAATGCCACAGAAAAAGGAAATTAAATTGAAGTTGGATATAACTAAACATAAAATGGAATTAATAGAGAAAGAAGAATTGGCGCAGAAAATTAGAAATGCTAAACAGAATTATTTTGAAGACGCAAACAAACCAGGTAGATGGCTAGCATATAAATTGAGAAAAGAGAAAGAATCAAGAAAAATATTGAAGTTAATAGATGATCAAGGCCAAGTTTGTTAAGGTAACAAGGAGAAAAAGGAAATTGTTCGAGATTTTTATGGGCAACTATATAAACAAGAGAATATTGATGAAGAAAAAGTTAAACAGTATTTACAGAATGCTAACCTACCGAAGATGCCTAAAGAGATTGAAGAAATGCTAGAAAGCAACATAACAATGATGGAATTAACTGAAGCACTTAAGAAACAAAATAATGGGAAAGCACCGGGTCCAGATGGGCTTCCGGCAGAATTCTATAAAACATTTCAAGAATCATTGAGCATTCCATTGCTTGAAGTTATGAATGAAGCTATGTCAAAGAAGATGATACCTAAAACATGGTCAGAGGCTTATATTACACTTATTCCAAAAGAAGAGGCTGATCCACTGCAAATTAAGAACTATAGACCTATTTCTCTATTAAATGCAGACTATAAAATTTTTGCTTCAATTTTAGCAGAAAGACTTAAAAAAATACTTAAATAATTTTATTCGCCCAGATCAAAATGGATTTCTGCCAAAGAGGCAAATTAGAGATAATATGAGAGTAATCTTGGATACTTTGGAATATTATGAGGCACATCCTGAAAAGCAAATGGCTTTGATATTTCTAGATGCTCAAAAGGCGTTTGACAACGTGAACTGGAGATTTATGTTATTACTATTGGAACAGGTGGGTTTTGCCAGAAAATTTGTCCAAGCAATAGAAGCCATATACAATAAACAGACAGCAAAGGTAATGATGGAGGGAGAACTTACAGATTTTATTAATATAAGAAAAGGCACAAGACAAGGATGTCCCCTATCTCCTTTGCTATTTGTATTGACTTTGGAAGTGCTGAATAGAAATATTAGAGATGATAAAAGCATAAAAGGAATGAAAATTAAAAAGGAAGAATTTAAACTGCAAGCTTTTGCTGACGACTTAGTCTTTATTTTGGAAGATCCGTTAGAAACAGCTCCAAAGTTATTGGAAAAGATAGAGATATATGGTGAGGTGGCTGGTTTGAAAATAAATAAAGACAAAACAAAGATTTTGACAAAGAACATGCTACTGAGACAAAGAGAAGAACTGGCAGACCTGCTGAAAATCCAAGTTACAAATAAGGTTAAGTATCTGGGGATACATTTGACAGCAAGATGTAGCACATTAAAAGAGAATAATTATATTAAACTTAAACAACAGATAGCTATAGACTTGAAGAAATGGGAAAACCTGCAATTGTCATTAATAGGGAGAATTTCAACAATTAAGATGAATATTTTACCTAGAATCCTATTTCTCTTTCAAACAATACCAATTAGGCTCGGAAAAGACTATTTTGATGATTTAAATAAAATTATGTTGAAGTATATATGGCAAGGTAAGAAAGCGAAAATAAAGCTAAAGCTTCTGCAAGATGCTAGAATTAGAGGAGGTTTTGGTCTGCCCAATTGGGAATTGTACTATCAAGCTGCAAGTTTGATGTGGGTTAAGGAATGGATAACATTAAGAAAGACTAGATTGTTGACATTAGAAGGTCATGACTTGCTGTTGGGTTGGCATGCTTTTTTATGGTATAAGGGAACTAAAACACAGGGTTATTTTAGAAGACATTATATACGGGAGTCTTTGTGGTTAAACTGGGAGAAGATAAAAAGACAATGTTATTTGAAAATTCCAGTTTGGTTATCGACTATTGAAGCATTTTCCTATCCTATAATTTATAAGAAGGAACAAACAGTTAGATATGGGGAACTATTGGATAAAAAGGGTGAACTTAAATCAATACAAAATTTAGAGGAACAAGGTATAAAGATGAATTGGTTTTCATATGCGCAAATACATTCAAGGTATGATGAAGATTCTAAAACAGAGGGATTTTATGATAAACAGACTGATCTAGATAAGATTTTGATGGGTACTGATGAGAAGGTGATTAAAAAATTATATGGTTATTTACTGGGAATTAAATTAGAAGAAGAACAAGTTAAAGAAACTATGATTGTTTGGGGGAAGAATTTTGGATATGGGATTGATTTAGAGAAATGGCAAAAATTGTGGTCTCAAAATTATAAAATGACAATGTCAACAGCATATAAGGAAAATTTGTATAAGATGTTTTACAGGTGGCACTTTCCCCCGACAAGAATAGCAAGAATGTTCAAGAACAAATCTGAAAAATGCTGGAAATGTCATCAGATACCTGGCTCATATTACCATATGTGGTGGACTTGTGAGGACGCTAAAAAATATTGGACTAAAATTCGCATGTGGTTGGAAAAAATGACAAAAAAACATGTAGATTTGAAACCGGAGTTCTTTTTATTGGGAATCTTACCGGATACATATAGTAAAGATTTGAAATACCTGATTGTAAATGTGTTAACAGCGGCTAGGATTGTATTTGCTAAAAACTGGAAGAATGAGAAAATACCATCACAGGAAGAAATTATTAAGAAAATATTGGAATGTGCTGAGATGAGTAGATTGACATTTGAAATTAGAGAGCAAGAGGATAAACAATTTTATGAAATTTGGGATCTTTTTTATCAGTGGCTAGATCACAAAACACGATAATAGAATATTTAGAAAGTTAGATAGCAAGGAATACTTTTATTTTTTCTTTTGCCTGTTATTTGACATTATATCTATAAAGTGTTTTTTAGGATAGATTTGGTATGATTATATGATTTGTTATAGAATAAACTGTTTAAAGTATTGTTCTCTCATAAAGCATGAATGATTAAAAGTATAGTCAAATGATTTATTAATAGCGATATTAGGATATATAAGTTTGGATTTACAATATGAGTTGTTATGTAATATAACTGCAATTGAGACTATGAAATGAATGCACAAAACCGATGAACCAACCGACACACTGTACGTACATAAGAGAGTTGATGTTTTAATGTTTTGTTTGTCTTGTTTGTTTGTAGAAAATCAATAAAATTGTTTTTTTTTTAAAAAAAGGGGGTGAGTCAGGGATCTTCCGATGCACCACGTGGGGTCATGAGTGAGAGCTCTGTGTGGGAAAGTGATATACAACACAAGGTATCCAATAAAAGGTACCTGATACAATTAGGTGACACAAGCTAACAGGGAAATGCACACCTGTATTCATTATAAGTTTGGAGACTCCCAGAGTAGCTTAAGATAGTTAACAATCCAAATAAACATTTGCATGCAAGGCAGTGGTGGGAATTCAAAAAATTTTACTACTGGTTCTGCGGGCGTGGCTTGGTGGGCATGGCATGGCTTGGTAGGTGTGGTGTGGCTTGGTGGGCATGGCAGGGGAAGGAAAAGTCTCCCTTCCCTTCCCACTCCTGGGGAAGGTAAAATCTCCCTTCTCTTCCCATTCCTGGGGAAGATTACTGGAAAATCCCATTCCCTCCCCACCCCACTAACCTGCTTTCCAGCTCCGTTCTCTTGTGCAGGGCAACAAAAGAAGACCCAGCCAATTAGCTGGGACTCAGGAGGCAGAGAATAGATGGGGCAGGGCCAGTCAGAGATGGTATTGGCTGGTTCTCTGAACTATTCAAAATTTCCACTACCAATTCTCCAGAACTGATCAGAACCTGCTGAATACCACCTCTGATGCAAGGGATTTTCAGGTGAAGGGCACTCTTAAAAGCCAATGCCAAAGCCTAAGTAACATTTTCCTTGAAATTGTTTTTTATTTATTTATTTATTTATTTATTTTATATCAGGAATTTTTTTGCACTTTTTTTGCAAGTTGTGTTTCAGTACTTCAGTTTTCAGGCCATTATTGTGGTGTGATGGGCAGCAAATAAATTTAATCAATCAATGAATAAATAAGCTCACATCAGACCAGCCATTGTTATATCATGTGAACCGAAAACCTTGGACCTCCTTGATGGTCCTCCCCAACCATCATCCTGCAATTTTGGGAGACCGCTGACTCCATTCAGGGCAAGATGAAGTGTCAGGGCTCTAGCATCCACCCCCATTCGAATGAGGCACATTCTCCACTGGGACACATCCAAAGCCAAGTGTCATCAATCATGCTCTCTGTTAGGAATAACATAGGTTACCTAACGTAGTTTGGGTAAAATAATATATATAAACTATGATAGTGAGTTTTAAGTGTGTGTCACTTTAAATGCAAAGCATGTAATTTTGGGTGCGGTTGTGAAACCACCATAAGAGGGAGCAAGAGAACCTTGCTAGCTTACTGTTTGCTGGCTTATTGGATTGATGATTGATGGTTTGCTAACTGCGTGTTTTTCCTGCTACTGAGTTTTTCTTCAACGGCGAAGGAAGAAAGGAGGTTTGATTTCTTCTTATCTCTACTGCTGAAGAGATTTATTACTGGACTGATATTTGTAAGTTTACTGACCTCTTTTTCGACACTGGACTTTGCTAATGAATAATCCCCGGACGGACTGAACAAGTGAAAGATATATGGACTGTTTGACTATGCTCAAACTCTAACTGGAATAAACTATTTAACTGGCACAGTGTATCTGTTTTACTGAGTGCAAGCTACAAAAACGTTTATCTCACATATTTGCCTGACTGCCTGACTGCCATTGCACGTTCTGCTAGGGTGTATCCCTAACAGTCTCCAGTAATAACCTTGCATGCCAGAAGCTTTGGCCACCTAGCAATTATCCATGAAAGCATTTAAGGAATGTACTACTTCCCCCACTCCCTTTTTGCTGACAACTCTAAAAGACCAGAGAAATATTTGCTTATTAAGGTTATTTCCCACTGGGATCAACAACACTTCCATCCAATTTTGATTCCATTTCATCAGATTGAGACCAAACTTGAACTCAGGTCCCGATCCACAGAATTGCCTTCACCTTTGATATTTGAAGAGAAAAAATTAGTGAAACTGAAACTAGTAACACCAAAATCCTCACCATATTGGGGCAGTAGTGGGATCCTACCTTAGACACTACTGGTTCAGTGGGAGATTGTGCGCATATGCGCAACCCTAACATATGCACCCCTAAAAGCCAATCAGCTGAGAGGGTAAAGAAGTGACCCTCCCACCCTCCCATGCACTTTTCAGTCTTTTATCCTCTCAGCTGATCTTCGGAGGATTGTTTTCTTCCCCTCAGCTGATCTGAGGCATTTTTTTTACTACAGGTTAGAGTAAACCGGTCCAAACTGGTAGGATACCACCACTGATATGATGCCCTCTCTCACCGGGTTTATGTAGATATTAAACTGCATATAAAATGGCAGAGATTTGTGTCCCAAGGAATAATCACTCCAAATCTCATTTTGGAAATAGCTGAATCAGGTTATAACACTATTCAGCATTATAGCATCTCTTGGTAAATAGATCTGAAAACTCCCTATCTGTCTAAGAAAATTATAGATTTTTTACTCCACACATTCAATTCCCAGTCAAGGTTACCCACCCTTTTGACTAGATTTAGCCCACTTGAAATGGATTGTAAGTCTTTGGCGGGGAGGGGTTGTATCAATATTTTCCTCACCTTGTTCAGCAACTTTAGCTGTGACAAAACATCTTGGTTGATTATAATTCTCTGCCTTTCAAAACTCCCCAATTCCTTGTTGATGGGATCCTCCTTGGGCAGAAACACCCTACTAATGATCCGCAGATCTGCTGCTATGTCTCCATTTTGGTCCAAATACACTTTCAACAAAGAAAGATTGTACAATTCATTCTTCTTTAAATATGGATGGAACTAGAGTGGAAACATTGAGTAATTTTAAGAAATCTTGTTTTCTTACCTCACGTCCTCTTTTTACATTTTAATCTTTCTTCTACAGTTGTTTAACTTGCAAATATTGTGAGTTGGGAGAACAAGTGTTGCCATTGTCTTCAAAGCTCAAGAACAAAGGTTTAGTAATAGTTCTCAATTGTGTGTGTGTGTGTGTGTGTGTGTGTGTGTATGACGTGGGAAAATACCCAAACAAAGCTGAATACCATACATGTAAGTACCCACGAAAACTTAAGAAAACATATATATCTTTTCACGGGTACTTACATGTATGGTATTCAGCTTTGTTCGGGTATTTTCCCACGTCATTATAGTTGTGCTTTTAAAGTTGTAGCAACATTTGGGCAGAATCTCATCTGCCATCATCAGGCTTCTGTATTGTGTTCGTCTGTGAGTCAGACTTTCACAGCAGTTTCTGTTTTTAATTTGGTGCTAGCCTACACTGTGCCAGAATGGTTTTTTCTTCATCCTGATTGGTTGGGAGTCTTGGTCTGTGTTTATTGGTCTTGGAGTTTGCTGTGATCTGCTTGATTGGTGTTTCTAATAACTTCTGTCTGTTTTGTAGCTTTTTTAGTCTTGATTGGCTGGCAACATTGCGTTTCCTGTATTGGAGGCTTTTAGTGGGGCTTGGCTCTGAGTAAAAAGAGGGCTATCATTTATTAGGAAGCTAGGTTTCATCTGGTTGCCTGGTTGGGGTGTGTTTGAGCTGGAGGTATCAGGGGAATCTGTTTGTGCCCAGGTGTTTGCCTGGCTTGTGGTGTGGAGATTTTTTTGTTTGTGAGTGCAGGCTTCCAAATGATTGACAGCCTGGTGGAATCATCTCTTCTATTCATGCTTTCAGGTCTTTTTTCAATCTCTATGGCTTCTCTGATAATTCTGTAGCTGGGGTTTTCTATAGTGGCTAGGGTTTTGGTGCCATTGAAGTCGATGCTATGACCTGTGGCTTTCATGTTCATTTCTGATTAGGGCTAATTCTGTTCTTTTCAGGATCCTTTAAGTGGCTAAAGTTTTGGAATGGAATTTGAGTTGGAAGCATATGGGGAACACATTTTTGTCTCGACAATTGAGTAGGAATGTGAGATCACACAAGATGATGGCTCTTCAGAGTTTGAGTTTCTCGTAGGTCCTGGTTAGCCAGAAGGTTTCCTCCCCCTAGAGGATACAATATTTATTTTCGTAGATTTTCACAAGGACAGGTATGTAGGTCTAGGTGTGTTCGGGTCTTTTCCCATGTAAGATTAAGAGTATCTTGGCAACGTTTTGGCGAGGTCCCGATCGCCATCCTCAGGCTGGTGCTAGCTGGATCTTATCTTTGGGGTTTCTTAGGATTCCAAAGGAACACTATCACCAATCTAATCTGAAAAGAGATACCCCCAAAAAACCAAGACACAGAACAAGACAATGGTATTGCACTCCTCCCCTACATCTACAGCACCACAGACAAAATCAGCAAAATTCTCCACAAACACAATATCAGGACAGCCTTTGGCACTGACCAAAAAATAGCCAACATCCTAAGAAACCCCAAAGACAAGATCCAGCTAGAAAACCAAGGAGTTTATGAAATACCATGCAACAATTGCCCAGCCACATACGTTGGACAAATCAACAGGAGAATAAATGCACGCATCGCAGAACACAAAAACACAATCAGAAGAAAAGAAAATACTTCCTCCCTCTTCCAGCACCTTAATGCCACAGGACATGAAATTAATTTCGAAAGAACCAAATTAATATCCAACACTGAACATTCCAGCAAGAGAATAATCAGGGAAGCCATTGAGACAGAGAAACAACTCCATAACATGAATAGACGGGACGATACCTGCCTCTTACCAGACATCTGGAAGCTTGCCCTCACTAACAAATGAGTCCCAGCCACGAAAACCAACACCAGACCTAAAACAACACGGGACACCACCGGCAATCCCCTTCATCAGACCCAGGCCCAAGCCCATCCTATAAACAAAGAACAACCACCATCCAGAAAACAGACCACGGCTGCTTCACCAGCTGTCGCACCCCCCGACCTCAAAACCAAACAAGCTGACACACGCCAAGAACACAGACCCAGACCCCAAACTCAAAGCCAGACTAAAACCCAGAATGCTACATCACAGCCACCCGCTCAGGATATCACATCAGAAAACTCAAGAAATTACACCACAAGATCTCAAGAAGTTGCAACACAGCAAATGACCGAGGAAATCACAGCACAAGACCAAGGATACCACAGCAATAAAACTCACAAGGTCACCGCACAACCCATGACCAAAACCGTTACAACCCAGGAGGCTAATGGAAAAGAGATCAAAACACAAACGACCCAGGAGATTAAAGTACAAGATCCAGGATATCTCCAAAACAAAACTCACAAGGCCATCACACAGCCCATTATACAAAAATCAACTCCATCAACCAATCAAGAGGCAGGAGCACAGCCAACCAGCCCAGCACACCCCCCACCAGTATTTATAGAGAGACGGCAGCTCCGATCACAGACTGCTTGCACTGGCAAAAAGCCGAAAGCACCTGCCTGAGGATGGCGAGTGGGACCTCACCGAAACATCACCAAGATACTATTAATCTTATATGGGAAAAGACCCGAACACACCTAGACCTACATATATGTATATGTATATGTATATGTATATGTATATGTATATGTATATGTATATGTATATGTATATGTATATGTATATGTATATGTATATGTATATGTATATGTATATGTATATGAATATGAATATGAATATGAATATGAATATGAATATGTATGGTATTCAGCTTTGTTCGGGTATTTTCCCATGTCATTATAGTTATGCTTTTAAAGTTGTAGCAACGTTTCAGCAGAATCTCATCTGCCATCATCAGGCTTCTTTATTTTGTTCATCTGTGAATCAGACTTTTACAGTTGTTTCAGAGATTTCAATAGAGATTGAAAAAAGACCTGAAAGTATGAATAGAAGAGATGATTCCACCAGACTGTCAATTATTTGGAAGCCTGCACTCACAAACAAAAAAATCTCCACACCACAAGC